>RPOG01006042.1:0-26957 GCA_008086565.1 Thalassoma bifasciatum
GGCGTATTGTAAGCAGGAAACTTTGTGGCATTTGTGTAGAAATGTCTTTCTTCAGCCCATTTTTCCTCAAGTGCCTCCTTATTGTGCATCTTGAAACAGCCAGACCACATTCTTTCAGAGAGTCCTGTATTTCAGCTGAAGTTATTTGTGGGTTTTTCTTTGCATCCAGAACAATTTTCCTGGCAGTTGTAGCTGAAATATTTGTTGGTCTATCAGTTTGAACAATAAATATCTTGTCTTTGTAGTGTATTATTTTACCTCTGCTCTCACAGCTGTCTGAGGATGATGAGCTCAGAGTGGGATCAGAGTCAGAGTTTCCAACAGCAGATGGACTCGTCGATGCCAAGCTCGTAACTTTTTAACAGCCTCTTTGTATAATGTAACACTTGAAACTGTAAAAGAGAATAAAAAGCATTAAATATTAAGTGGAGGACTCAGGGGAAGGACGTGTGGTGACCTAAAAGGGTAAAAATACATTTTAAGTGCTTTGATTTCATAAACTGCTTCAGTGATACTCTGTTTCCCCACCTGAACTCTGTGGAGTGTGAATTTTCAACACTGTTGTTGAAATTTAACCTGTTCTGTTTGAAAACAGCTGCAGAAAGTTGACAAAATGTTTCTATATGAATTGAGAAATCTCTGAATCTGACTGTAAAATGGTCAAAAATGATGATGTCATCACCCAAGGGGCTGTTTCATGTAATTTTCGAAGGGAAGGGGCCTCAAACACTAGGGTGTGTCGATAGTTCTGACTCAAAAGGCCTCCAGAGGGCTGGCCAATCAGAGTGAAGGGGGTTTGTGGAGCAGGGAGTCTTAAAGAGACAGCAGCTAAAACAAAATGAGGGTTTTCTTAAAAAACCAAGAGAGAAAACTGGAGGGAGCAGAAGAAAGATAAACAGGAGAGTGATAGAGCATGGGCTAATGGCTAAAACAGGAGCTGAGTGCTACATAAGGAGTTACAGGCTAAATCCAAAAAACCAGGCTAAAACAGGAGCTAAAGGTAAAAACAGGAGCTAAAGGTAAAAACAGAAGCTAAAGGCTAAAACAGGAGCTAAAGGTTAAAACAGGAGCTAAAGGCTAAAACAGGAGCTAAAGGCTATAAAACATGGGCCAAAAGCTCAAACAGGAGCTACAGGCTATATAAAAAGCTAAAGGCTCAAACAGGAGCTAGAGGCTAAAACAGGAGCTAAAGGCTAAAACAGGAGTCAAAGACCAAAACAGGAGCTAAAGGCTAAAAAACATGGGCCAAAAGCTAAAACAGGAGCTAAAGGTTAAAACAGGAGCTGAATGCTACATAAGGAGTTACAGGCTAAATCCAAAGAACCAGGCTAAAACAGGAGCTAAAGCCAAAATCAGGAGCTAAAGGCTGAACCAGGAGCTAAAGGCTAAAACAGGAGCTAAAGGCTATAAAACATGGGCCAAAAGCTCAAACAGGAGCTACAGGCTATATAAAAAGCTAAAGGCTCAAACAGGAGCTAGAGGCTAAAACAGGAGCTAAAGGCAAAAACAGGAGCTAGAGCCTAAAACAGGAGCTAGAGGCTTAAACAGGAGCTAAAGGCTAAAACAGGAGTCAAAGACCAAAACAGGAGCTAAAGGCTAAAAAACATGGGCCAAAAGCTAAAACAGGAGCTAAAGGTTAAAACAGGAGCTGAATGCTACATAAGGAGTTACAGGCTAAATCCAAAGAACCAGGCTAAAACAGGAGCTAAAGCCAAAATCAGGAGCTAAAGGCTGAACCAGGAGCTAAAGGCTAAAACAGGAGCTAAAGGCTAAAACAGGAGCTAAAGACCAAAACAGGAGCTAGAGGCTAAAATAGGAGCTAAAGGCTAAAACAGGAGCTAAGGGCTAAAACAGGAGCTAGTGGCTAAAACAGGAGCTAAAGGCTTAAACAGGAGTTAAAGGCTAAAAAACCTGGGCCAAAAGCTCAAACAGGAGCTAAAGGCTAAAACAGGAGCTAAAGCCAAAATCAGGAGCTAAAGGCTGAACCAGGAGCTAAAGGCTAAAACATGGGCCAAAAGCTTGGACAAAAGCTACAGATTAAAATAGGAGCTACAGGCTAAATTAAAAGCAACAGGCTAAACAGAAGCTAAAGGCTAAAACAGAAGCTAATCTGTTTGCACTTGTGTTTTATTCTTAACAAAAATGAAGAGCCAGGTTACGTTTGCTCTGCTTGGTGAGGTTGGAGTTGGTAGATGAGACCTGGTAGGACACAACCAGGATTCGCCATCAGTGAAAAGTTTATTCCAACAAAGAAAAGTTGTCTCAAGATCTGCACTACAAACCAAACTCTTGTCCACTCATAAGATTTTACAGTGTACGGAGGCACCAGAGGGACAAATTAAAGACTAAATCTAGTTTATTTACGTTTTTTAATCAGCTCTGGCTCCATAATGGGTAACTGTACAGGAAAATGATGGTTAAATGGAAATTTCTTTAATTTCTGATTAATTTTTGCGGCATGAAATTATTGTCTTATCAATCATTAATGCCTTTAGTTTCTATTTGAACTTTTAATTGGAGTTTTAGTCACATATTAATTATTTTAAACTTTAAAAATCCATTTTCATTTTCTGAAATCCACCGAGCTGAACTGAAGCAGTAGATAACCACAGAGGAGGAGGAGGAGGAGGGGGAGGAGGAGGAGGAGAGGCTTGTGTTGCAAATGCTGTATTAGTTTTGTTAATTTATTTAAATATTGCAAAGTAATGAAACAAATTTAAAACCCTGAGTAATTCGGCATTGTGTGGAGTAAAAGAGGCAGGAGAAATCCAGGAAACAAATTGGATGTTAAATGGTATTTACGACTGACTGACCTCAGGCCTGACCTGATTTCCTCCTCTGAGCATGAAACAATGAAATAGTGTGGACAAAAGACGCTTAAAGCCAAATAAGAGCGTGAACCAGAGTTCAGCTTAAAGTTGGTGAAATATTAACAGAACGTGTCGTTCAGTCGGCAAGCACAGAAACTCAGGGGCCAATTCTTCAACTCTGAGTTCAAATGTGAGCTCATTTTTCAGCTAACCTCATTTTTACTTCGTTTAAAATAAAAATCTGCACATCAGCGAGGTCGTGACCAGCAGAGGCTGAAGAAAAGGATCATAAAAACATCCGCCGGGCAGCGAGACGGACAGGAGGCTTCAGGAAATAATTGGGAGGTTTAAAAAACGGCCTCACAAACAAACCCCCTCCCTCCTTTTCTCTCAGGGCTTTTCTTAACTTCCCCTCTGACCTTTCTCCTTCAGGCTCACATTTACTCCCCTTCATTAGTGAAACAGCTCCAGCCTCCGTCGGTCGGAAAAAGCCGGTCGGTTGTTCTTCCTCGGCCGCTGCAGGTCACGGCCTGAGAGAGTTCAGAGATTAGCTCCTCTGAGAGTTCAAACCAGCTCTTCTTCCTCCTCTGTTTTCTTCTGTTTTGTTCTAAAAGAAGTCTGTTTTTGTTTTGATGTTTTCCTCCCGGCTGCTCAGATCGAGTTATTCCGCGTCCGTCCTCGCCCCGTGGACCTCAGCTCGCCTGAAGCTAACCTCACATCAGCCTTTTGGCTGCGGGGTCGCCTCAGATGTTATAAAGTCTCCGCTGAAATATTTGCCCTTTGGGAAGAAGCCTTTTCTCAGAAGCACTGGGAGGACTTTAATGCTCGTCTCCTTCTGGGTGATGTGCTGCACTATTTCTCAGGGAGACCAGAGAAAATGGGGCAAAACCAGAGAGTGATAATACGCTGCAAAGATCGCAGGACAATTTTGAACCCAGGAAGTTAAATTGAGCCAACTGAGTCTCCCTGAGGGAGTAAAGAGGCCTCTCTGGCCCTGAAATGAGCCTCACAGGAACAATCTGCTGCAGCTGTGGAGCCGCTGTCCTCGCCGCGCTGCGCTCATCGCTCACACAGCCAGCCGCCGCTACGCCACAAATACCAAAATAAACCACATCACTACTTTCTTTTCATACCTCATCTCTGGAGAGGAGCATTTAACACAAACTCCTCAGTTCTAAACAAACAAATAAAAGTTTATCTTTCTATATTTTCTCCACTAACAGTCATTCATGAATCTCACACAGCAGTTTTCCAACTTTCTCCTGTTTGTTTCGTCTCTTTAAAATCTATAAAACCACCTATCATCGCACTGAAAGACACTTTTCAGTCAGTCCTTCCATTTGTCTGGTGTATGAATAGTTATTTAGTTAGCTGGTTACTCTGTTCTTTTATTGGTTAAGGGCTCAAAGCTCGTAGGTTAGTAAATTTGGCTCAGTGGTAACTTATTTACAGTAATAGAAGCAAGTTAATGGATTGTGTGGCCAGTTTAGTAATTCAGTCGTTTGTTTGTTTCAAGTTATGGTTAGTTGGTAAGTTAGCTCATTTGATGCATGGTAAGTAATTTGGTTAGTTGGTGAGTTGGCAAGTTATTTGAATTGATAAGTAGTTACTCAAAAACACTTTATTTGGTGTATGGTTCCTAAGTTAGGTAGTCATTTAGTAAGTTAGTTAATTAGTTAGTCAGTTGGGAAGTTAGTCAGCAAGTCCGTCAATTAGTTAGTTAGTTAGTTAGTTAGTTAGTTAGTTAGTTAGTTAGTTAGTTAGTTAGTTAGTAAGTTAGTCAGTCAGTCCATCACTTATTCAGTTTTGTAGTTCGGTAATTAGTCAGTCAGCTAGTTGAGTAGTTAGTTATTTAGTTATTCAGTCAATCCATCAGTTAGTTAGTTAGTTAGTTAGTTAGTTAGTTAGTTAGTTAGGTGGTGAGTTAGTTTCAGACAGTTAATAAGGTAGTAAGTCAATCTGTCTGTTAGTGTGTTAGTTTGTTATTCAGTCAGTTAGTGTGGTAGTTAGTCTGTCAGTGTGTTAGTTATTTAGTCAGTTAGTGTGGTAGTTAGTTAGTCTGTCAGTGTGTTAGTTATTCAGTCAGTTAGAGTGGTAGTTAGTTAGACTGTTAGTGTGTTAGTTAGTTATTCAGTCAGTTAGTGTGGTAGTTGGTGAGTCTGTTAGTGTGTTAGTAAGTTATTCAGTCAGTTAGTGTGGTAGTTAGTTAGCCTGTTAGTGTGTTAGTTTGTTATTCAGTCAGTTAGTGTGGTAGTTAGTTAGCCTGTTAGTGTGTTAGTTTGTTATTCAGTCATTTAGTGTGGTAGTTAGTTAGTCTGTCAGTGTGCTAGTTATTCAGTCAGTTAGTGTGGTAGTTAGTTAGGTAGGTAGTTAGTTATTCAGTTAGTCAGTCAGTCTGTCTGTGTGGTAGTTAGTCAGTCAGTCAGTTAGTAGGTTAGTTAGTTAGTTAGTTAGTTAGTCAGTCAGTGAGTTGGTCGTGTTACTTGCTTCGTTGGGTGTATCCTCTGTTTGTGTTTTTGATGCATGTCTCGTTTAGGTTATGCTAGAATTCAATCAGTTTGGGAGATTATTAGTTGTTTGTTTATTGAATTCCAGACTAGTTAGTAAGTTAATTAGTAAAAAAATAGTTCATGTGCCACATAGTTTGTCGCATCTTCATTAAATAACTCGTTAGTATGATCAATGATTCAAGAATAGTTTCCTGTCGTCACGTCATTAGTTAATGAGTCAGTAGTTTAGCTGATGGAATCTTGGTTTGTTTGTCTTTTGATCAGTCACTTCATTAGTTGCTCAGTAAATTAGTTAGTTTGGTAGTTAGCTGTTTGTTTGGGGACTTTAAGAAGCACCTGGACTAATGACTCACTCAGCACAGGAGTTTGTCAGTGGGTAACTTTGTTAGGTAGTTAGTGAACTGAGAGTTAGTTTGATGGATTTCTTTCTCGATTTCTTCAGTCAATGACTGTGAGTGTGAGCAGTTTCTGCTCCTCCATCCTCTCTCTCTCTCTCTGAGTAGATAAAAAAAGCAGCTCCATAAAACCATCACTCTAATGTTTGATTTTTAATGCTCAGAGAGATTTTCATGACACGATGAGTGACAGCTGTGAGGCCGTAAGTTTCAAACTTCTGTCACTTCAGGGACACTTTTTCACAACTTAATGCATGAAAAATAAAAACCTCCTGTGTCTGTTTTCATCATGTTTTCATGATTTCCCAAAGCCTTTGACGAACCGTGTGATTTAAATGAAGATCACTTAAAACCTGTCAGAGTGTTAGAGCGGGTTGTTAAAGGAAAGTGTGTGATTATCAGGATATCAGTGATAATGTTTCAGTGTCTCTCTTTACCTGAAGCTACCTCTGCTGTCTCTATCTTTAACCCCCCCCCCAGACTGGCTCATATATCCCCCCCGACAGCCTCGGCACAACACTCTAACTCCCAGCTCTCCTGGCTGCGAGTGGACGCCGTAAAGCCGTAATAAGACCATAAAGACGCCGCAGAGTTACTGCGCGTGTGGACGTCAGGCTGCAGAATTTATTCAAACACACATTTCACAGTTTTATCTGGGCTGAATGGGAAATGTGCGAGTGTGCGAGCTGCCATTGGATTCCTGTCAGCTGACCACGTTAAGGAGATGATGAAGAATCCATTAAACCCCCGAGACTGCAGCTGCACCACCCTGCACGCGCAAGTGTGTGTGTGTGTGTGTGTGTGTGTGTGTGTGTGTGTGTTTGTTTATGTGTGTGATGGTACTCATCTTTACTGAGCTGCTAAAACAGACCAATAAAAGTAAAACAAACTGAGGGCCTTTTAAAAACACAATCATGAGCCATGTGTGTTTATAGGGTGTTTGCTGCAAGATGTTTACTCTGAACACACACATGCACACACACACACACACACACACATAGGCAGCCATATTAAAACATAAAGGTGTGACTAAAGAAAATGTTTGGGGGCTTGGGTTCACATCCCTAAACATTCAGGAAGATAAAAATGTAAACCAACAATCTTGCCTCAAACTTTTGTCATTTGTCGGTTTTCAACAGGGCAGTTTGTTCCCAACAGAAACAGTATTTTGACGTTTTTTAATATTTTTCTGGTTCCACCCCATAATTCACGTTCTTGAATCAGTTAGAACCAAAAATTTTCATCCAGAAATTTTTTGTTCTAATGTGTGTTTCCATGTCTGCCATGGGAATTTAAGTCATTCGGTGTAACATCAAAACTTTCTGACAACAAACTCTCTAATTCAGCAGATCTATGTTTTATCAGGGTTTGTCTTTAATTCACCACTAATCCTGAGGACAGATCTCTTGATTTATTTACAGACCAGAAGAAAGAACTAATTCATTCCTACAAACAAACTATTTGGGACTGGCATCAAGATTTTTTTGATATCACTGCTTATATCGTTTCCAATAGCCTAACCATTCACACAAAGCCTGCTGTAGCTACTTAGGTGGTTGGAAAGACCTCGTTTTTGACGCATGTATTCACACGTTATCCTGTGCCTTTTGAAAGTTGACAACTAAGAGGACACTGAGCGCTGATAAAGCTGGTTTTGTTTGCGCAAAGTCATCAGACTAGAGCGTGGAAAACGAGACACCTGAGACTAAAAACTCTTTAACTCCTTCAAGGTTTTTTACTTAGGAAGCTCGAATTTCACCCAGATGTAGATGAGAAGGTGTAGAAGTGATGTGGTGGATGTTTTATGTCTGACATGAAACATCTTGACATTCATGATGTTCAGAAATTGGCTACCAAAAAAAAAGAGAAGGGAAAAAAAAGGTGTTTCAGCTGCATTTCTCCTGATGTGAACTTTAGCCACATATAAAAACATGACATTTTCTGAAACTAGAGACTTTAATCTTTCAAATGAGGTGTCACTGATTAGTTTGGACCCTTTGATTCTTCAGCTATAAGCTCTGAATCAAAGCATGATGGTGAGGGGTTAAAATCAACCTGTGACAGAAACCTTAACACTATAAACTTTATTTGCATATTTGGAAAAACAGAAATAGAAAACAACCTGAGACAACTTTTTAACACTAACCGTGACCCTAGTGCCGATTCTAGGGTATGATGGGGTCCCAAGTAAAAATTTCCAAGGGGCCCCTCTGACAAGTGTTGGCATAATAATCTGAAATCGACAAAAAACGTCAGACACTCAAACTTCTTAAAAAATATATTATTATTGAATATTTTGAAAGTTGTGCAAAAAAAGGGAAAACAGTGTTTGAATGGATTACATCATTAAAAACTATTTACAGCAAAAAAAATACAAATATGTCAAACAAAAAGAACAACAGAACAATGCAACTTTTAAAAACAATATGTGTGTTTTTACCAAAACAGTCGCCAGGACTTCACCTTTGTTATCAAAGTTTATGTTTGGGGCTTATTTAAATTGTAAATATTCTCCAAAGTTATCTTTTTTCACTCCCTGAAGGGTAGCTCCTCTTCATCTTGCGTTGTTGTTGTCGGTTTCATACGTTGATTGACAAACTTCAGTAAAGTAACGGCCTGTAGCGTTGCCCGAAGGATGACCTGGGGCCACTTAAGGGGGGTATCCGTCGTAGATGTCATTGCAATTTGGCCACGAATTGTTTGATGTGGATCGTGGGGTTAATGGTCACTGCAGTTGCTACATCTTCGACATTACTGTGGAGTCAAGTTCGTCAGCCCTCAGGGGCCCCCTAGTGGTTCGGGGGCCCCAAGCAGCTGCCTGCCTCGCCTGTTGGCAAGCGGCGGCTCTGCGTGACCCCAGACCTTGGTCCTGGCTCTTAAACTCCTCTGGAGGTCAAACTTAGAGTAAACTTCTGCAGTTCTTGTATCACACACACACAGAAGGGTTCACTCCTGTCTTTGGTGATCTAAAAAAGAAATCTCCGTCCCCGGCGTCTGCTCACTCCCAGCTTTTGTGTGCTGGTGTCCCTCACACCTGGCTGGCCTCAGGGTTGGAGGACGTTTCACGGCCGTCATAAATCCAGACGGCGGCGTCATGAACTGAGATTAGATGGTGAGGCGGGTGGAGTTAAAGTGCTGGGTGCTGCAGGCCTCTGCAGCTGGCACGCCGTCCCTGACAAACAAGGTGCGTTCAAGAGCCCGGGCAGAGCTGTTTACAGAGATCATGGCTGCTGTTTGTTTCCCACAGACAGTTATATGTGAGTGACAGACAGTCTGCTTCCTATACGCTGCAGAGGAGCGTAATGTTCCCTCTGTTTTTATCCCCTCACTACATAATGTGCCATCTGTGTGAGAGAGGAGGCTGCAGTTAGGACTAATGTAGTCATAACACCTAGCATGGCAGCATAACCAACAGCTATGATGACATTATTTCATCACTGATGGCTGAGGAGACTTTAAGGTGACTTTCACACTCACCTTCGATCTGTTCACGAGACTGAGGAACAGAAGAAAAACATTTATACAGGGCTGAATGATTTGCAAAAATAATGTAATTGCGATTATTTTTCCTCATATTTCCGTGGCATTTTTTTGTGTGTGGTTATTTCGAGGTCTCCAATCCTGTAGGTTTTTAAACAAACACATTATTGGAAATAAGCACGAACATTAATTATGGCAAGACAACAACACATGACATTTATTTTTGGTACTCATGACGGCTTTTTGACCGTTTTTGTCACTTTTTTTCCCCCCATTGTTGCTGCCGTCTGGTTATTTTCCAAGTTTTCTCACAATGTTCTTGCCCATTTTTGTTGGTTTTTGGCCATTTAAGTCACTTTCCATTTTTTTACACCACTTTTGGGCCATTTTTTGCTTCCTTCTGACTATTTTTTGAATTGTATCACAACTTTCTTGCCCTTTTCACTGTTTATTGTCACTTTTTTCCCCATTGTTGCTGCCTCATGACTATTTTCCAAGTTTTCTCAGGATGTTCTTGCCCATTTTTGGCCATTTTTGTCACTTTTCACCCTTTTTTCCACCACTTTTGGACCGTTCTTTCCCCCCATCTGATTTTTCTTTTTGTCTTATCCAACTTTCTTGCCCTTTTCTTGTTGCGTTTGGCTATTTTTGCCACTTTTCACTGTGTTTATTGTCACTTTTTTCCCCATTGTTGCTGCCTTCTGGTTATTTTCCGTATATTCTCAGAATGTTCTTGCCCATCTTTGTTGGTTTTTGGCCATTTAAGTCACTTTTTACTCTTTTTTCCACCACTTTGGGACCATTTTTTCCCTCATCTGACTACTCTTTTAGTTTTAGCCCAATTTTCTTGCCCATTTTTTTTTTTTTTGCCTTTGGCTATTGTTGCCACTTTTCACTGTGTTTATTGTCACTTTTTTCTCCATTGTTGCTGCCCTCTGGTTATTTTCCAAGTTTTCTCAGAATGTTCTTGCCCATTTTTGTCACTTTTCACCCTTTTTTCCACCACTTTTGGACCGTTCTTTCCCCCCATCTGATTTTTTTAGTCTTATCCAACTTTCTTGCCCCTTTTCTTGTTGCCTTTGGCTATTTTAACCACTTTTCACTGTTTTTTTTGTCATTTTTTTTCCCACTTGTTGCTGCTTTCTGACTGTTTTCCGAGTTTTCTCAGAATGTTCTTGCCCATTTTTGTTGGTTTTTGGCCATTTTAGTCACTTTTTACTCTTTTTTCCACCACTTTTGGACCCCCCCATCTGACTTTTCTTTTAGTTTTAACCAAACTTTCTTACCATTTTCTTTTGGCTTTGGCTATTTTAACCACTTTTCCCACTTTTCATTTTTTAATTTTTATTTTTTGGTCACTTTTTCCCCCATTGTTGCTGCCTTTTAATAATTTTCTGAGTTTCCTAAGAATTTTCTTGCCCATTTTGGTTGGTATTTGGCCATTTTTAACACTTTTCACTGTTTTCTCATCACTTTTTGATCATGTTTTGAAATGTTCTGCCTATTCCTTTAGTTTTATCTCAACTTTCTTGCCATTTTTTTGTTGCCTTTGGCTATTTTTGCCACTTTTCACTGGGTTTTTTTTGTCAATTTTTCCCCATCATTGCCGTCTTCTGACTATTTTCCTCAGACTGTTCTTTCCCATTTCTGTTGGTTTTTGGCCATTTTAGTCACTTTTCTGTCTTTTTTTGCCACTTTTGGGCCATTTTTTGAGAATTTTTGAGTATTTCTCAGGTTTCTCCCAATATTTCTGCCAAATTTTGCTGCTTCTTGACCATTTTTTTTCTTGACCACTTGGATCGTTTGTCTTGCAAGGCTAAGTTTTAACAGTTTGTCTCATTGGTTGAGTAACACTGGTGTAGAGCATAAAACATCTACGAGTAGGTTTATCTGGCATTCTGACACATTTCAGGTTATAGAAATATTGCTCTGTCCATGATTAGAATATTGCAACAGCTCATATTGTGACTTAATCGAGTTTGTGATTAATTGCCAGCCCTTATTTAAACTCAAACTTTTAAGCTCTGTAACTTCTTAACAGTATCAACTTCTTCATTCATTTTCTGTCTTGTCAAGTATCCAAATATCTGAGGTTTGATTTTGAGATTGAAGGTGAAACAGATAAACTGGCATCAGCAGCAGGAGTTGTACTAAAGGAGGAGTCATATATCAGTCTATCGCTGCTCCATCCATCACCTGAGCAGACGTGAGCGTAGCTTGAATCTAACTGAAAGGTAAAATGAGTTTCCTCCAACTTTTGAGGGATTTGAGGAAAGAGGAAAGGAGCCCGGACACCTGGAGGAAGCTCAGAGGGTTTTTACTGAGTCAGTTTGGCTCTGACTCCAGCACAGGAAGTGTGATTTAGAGTTTTTTCTGGCTCATCCAGCTCAGGAGGAGAACTCCGAGTTTACTGATGGATTTCTGAAGATCTCATCTGGGCTGAGTTTAACTCCTGATCCTCCAGGAGGAGCTAAAGAGCGGCTCTGAAGGAGGAGAGGTCAGGTTAAGATGAAAACATGAAGAACGCCTGGAAAGAGTTTGATGGAATAGCACATGGACCAAAAGAAAAATGGAAAAACAGTTCAGTGGATAGATAGATAAATGGATGAGTGAAAAAAAAAACACTTTTAAAAGGATAAAATGATGATAAAGACATTAGAGATTGATAGATTGATGGACACATGCACGAATGGATGGATGGACAGTTGGTTGGATGGAATAGGCCAACAAATTAGATAGATTGATGAAAAGGATGGAAGAAAAGATGTATTATTGCATGGTTGTATTAGCGGATGGATGGTTGGTTGGATGGATGATGGATGAAAAAAAACATTGGCTTGGTGGATGAATGGATGGATGGATGAATGGATGAAAGATAAAAAACATTGGCTTGATGGATGAATGGATAGATGGATGGATGGATGGTTGATAAAAAAACATTGGCTAGATGGATGGATGGATGATGGATTAAAAAACACTGGCTTGGTGGATGGATGGATGGATGGATGGATGGATGGATGGATGGATGGATAGTTGGTTGGATGAATGGATAAAAGAAGAAATATTGGCTTAAAAGATGGATGGATGGATGGATGGATGGATGGATGGATGGATTGATGGAAAAAGAAACAGGATGGATGGGTAGTTGGTTGGATGGATGGATGAGAGAAGAAATATTGGCTTAAAAGATTGATGGATGATGGATGGATGGATGGATGGATGGATGGATGGATGAAAAAAGAAACAGGATGGATGGATGGATGGATGATAGTTGGTTGGATGAATGGATGAGAGAAGAAATATTGGCTTAAAAGATGGATGGATGGATGGATGGATGGATAGATGGATGGATGAAAAAAGAAACAAGATGGATGGATGTATGGATAGATGGATGGATTGATGGATGGATGGATGGATAAAAAACATTTGCTTGATGGATGGATGGATGATGGATGAAAGAAGAAATATTGGCTTAAAAGATTGATGGATGGATGGTTGGATAGGTGGATGGATGGATAAAAAAACATTTGCTTGATGGATGGATGGATGGATCATGGATGAAGGGATCGATCGTTGGTTGGATGAATGGATGAAAGAAAAAATATTGGTTTCAAAGATTGATGAATGGATGGATGAAAAAAACACTGGCTATATGGATGGCTGGGTTGATGGATGGATGGATGAAAAGATGGATAGTTAGTGGAAGAGTGGATGAAAGAAAATACATTGGCCGGATAGATTGATGGATGGATGGATGGTTGGATTCACATGGTCGTATTGTTGAAGGGAATGATGGACGAATGAAAGATGCAGACTTTTGAAATGATGTATGGATTATAAAAAGAGACTCGTGGATGGATGGATGGATGGATGGCGAGCTTGTTACCGTGACAACAGGCTGTGACTGAGAGGCGTCGTTCACGTCTGTAAATAAAGAGAATCTGAGCCCGGACACACAGAGCTTCACTTTCTGGATTCATGATGACGAAAGAAACAGAAATCACTCAAACCACACTGATGTCAGACTGAGCTTCATAAACTACAAATCCCAGTCATTGTAAACTCATCTCTCTTTCTCTAGAACTCTCTGTCCTGATTT
Source organism: Thalassoma bifasciatum (assembly GCA_008086565.1). NCBI lineage: Eukaryota > Metazoa > Chordata > Actinopteri > Labriformes > Labridae > Thalassoma > Thalassoma bifasciatum. The sequence continues at coordinate 13,295 of RPOG01006042.1, forward strand.
AAAACCCGTCTCCTCTGCAGTCCTGTCTGTGGAGCAGCAGAGGTTTTAATCGTCCATTAGCGCTGTGGCGGTGGCGGCGGCGGCGGCGGCTCTTCTCCTCCTGTTAAATGTGTCCGCTGGCTCCTCTGGCTCCGTTCTGCTCAGATCCTCCTGCAGCTCTCTTTGACCCGCCGTAATGAGACGGAGCGCTGCTAAATATATTTCACGTTAATGTGCAATCCCACCGTCCTGTTGTGAGACCGGAGCCTGAGGCCCCTCCCCCCTGCCGGGCCCCTGTCCGGCCCCTGACCCCCATCAGCAGTACATCAAGTCCAACGTGCAGCTCCTCCTCACGGCTCCGGGGTTTAATCACCAGAGTTATTAAGAAGAAATTAGCACAGTGACAAAAGGAGGGAGAGAAGGAGAAACAAAAGAGCAGAGAGATTTTCTCTGTGTGAAACTTTACCTGAAGAACTGAAGAAGGAAAAGCATTTAAATATAATATAATAATATGGACGACACCATTTTCCTGGACTCCTGCAGAGTTTTAGCTTCTTCATCTCAGACTTTTGCTGTTTAATCTGATTTTAGCAAAAAGTAGTCGCTGCTTTTAATAAAGGGGAATCCAGAGGACGAAAAGTCTTACACTGCAAAAACTGAAATCTAAGCAAGTCATTCTGTCTTATTTTTAGCAAAATTTCTCTTACTATTCTTGATTTGAGCCACATTGACTAGACATGGTCATAAAAATATCTCATTTCAAGTTTTTTAAAGACAAAAATGAGGCATCAATTGCTTGTAACAAGAAAAAAAAATCTGCCAATGGGATAAGATAAAAGATTCTTGTTTTAAGACATCTTTCTAATTTCAAGAAACTTCCCGGGTGAATTCGTCTTATCCCATTGGCAGATTTTTTTGACTTGTCACAAGCAATTTACACCTCATTTTCGTCTTTAAAAAACTTAAAATAAGACATTTTTATGACCTGGTCTGGTGAATGTGGCTAAAATTAAGAATAATAAGACAATTTTTACTACAAATAAGACAGAATGACTTGCTTAGATTTAAAAACCACTGCTTTTATGCTGACAGAGGGGCTTGTTAGTAATCAAGCAAACTTGGAACACCTGTAGGAATTAGTAGCACCATCTTTTTAAGGCTTGGTCACCCTCCGTTGCTGCAGGACAGCTATCAATTGTTAACCCATTTTTTTTGTTATTGTTCTGAAATGTACTCTGTTTCTCAGTATTGGGTAACCTTACTTTTTATTTTACCCTCTGGTAGTTCATCACGTACCGTTGTATCATTTCAAGCTACTGATTGGACTTGAGTGACTTGAATTGCAACAAATAACTGGAAACATTGGGGTGTTCCATAACTTTTACCGGTGTTTATATATAGATTTATTTCAAGCACTTGACAGAAACTGTAAATGTAAACAGTTAGAACATGATTAATTCAAGTGACAAAACTAACACATGGTAAGATGAGAGCTGGGGGCCGCTTGAAAATAGACGGTGGGCCACAATTGGTCCCCGGGCCGTAGTTTGGACATCCCTGGGTTAATATCTTTAATTCAATGTTTCTGTTAATTCCAGACGGGCGTGTGTTGGGCTGATATTTCCTCTGTTTTCCGTCTTTTATCTCATCGGATGGTTTAGTTTATGAGCCGTTTGAATCGCGCTGACACATCCTAAATGTACAGACACAATCTTCATTTATACCCCGGAGAAAAATAAAGCTTTCATTAAAACGACGTCTCGTGATGCATCGCACCACGTCTTCATAAATCAGACGACTTTCTCTCACCGCTGTCGTCTCAAACTTTAAGATTAACAGACACTAAATCAGCGAAGTGATGAACGTGTGGTTTAAAAGCTTAAATCTTTGAGAGGAGCTGTTACCTGTGCTCAGGATTTGGAGTTTGTGGCGGTGGTGGAGCCTTTAACGGCCCGTCGTGGTCGTGTCCCAGAGGAGGGTTTAGCAGCAGATGGTTGGTGAGGTTTTAGAGCTGATAGAAAAATACTCCAGAGGCTTCACGGCAGTTTAAAGTTCCAGCGTCTCCTCCTGGAGCAGCTCGCTGACACATCACCCGGTGACAAAGTGAGAAGAGAGAAACTCAGACACACGTTCATCATCCGCAGCCGTAAAAACCGACGGAGGAGTTCATCGATTAACGTTGACGTCTCCACAAACTCAAACAGCATTAAAGGTTCATTTTCTCCACGAGCTGACGTCACCTCCCTGCTCCTAATGAGCGACATAAGCCGAGTTTAATGACTGAAAAACAACACGGCGAATGGCGCGTCAGCATGTTTGGCATATTTTCCAGCAACTAATCCAACCTGAGCTCCATCAGCGAGGAGAAGGAAGCATTAGTGTGACGCTGAAAGATTACCTTTAAAGAGGTGTGTGCAGATCTCAGGGGTGTCATTTCCCCCTCCAGTTATAATGAAGTATTACACTTTAATGTTATAGCTCATTAACTATGACTGATATATTCTTTACATCCCTGCAGAGCGTTTTCCAAAGCAAACTCAACACCAGATTGATTTTTCGAGGCCGCCGCTTGGTCCTGATTCATTTCAGCGGGAAATAAAGTTGTGAATGATTCATCCAGAGAGCGACAGATTTATCTCTCACTCAAGAAGTAGAGATAAAAACTGACAAACAGAAGTTAATTCATGGAAAGTAGATTATAATCTGTGAACGTCTTTGGAGAGAACATTTGTACTTGAGTTTAATCTGATGTAAATTTTGAAGCATTCAGTGTTTACAAAAGTCAAAACGCAATGAAGAAGTTTCTAAAGATCGATAAAATGTTTCATTTCTGACAGTCTACATTCACATGAGCTTGGAAAACCTTCATGAGAAGTCGAGGTTTAAAAAACAGGCCTGTCAAACTAATTTATTCAAAATGCAAGTTTCTCAAATCAAACATTCGTTCATGTCTCCTTTAAAACGTCAGATTCATCTTAAGATGTTTACGTCTCCAAAACTGTGTTTGGGTCAATGAGGTGACGTCCCCTTTTTTTGTGAGTGTAATATTTCCTTCCATCATGAATTGAGTATTTCATCACATGTATTTCTTTATTCTATGAAACCTGTGTTATTTGAACACATCTTTAAACTATTAAAATATAACATGTTTTTTTGTGTTTTGGTTCCTCAAACCCCCAAAATGTCAGGTGGTGCAACCGTCCTGACAAGTATCCACAGTAATTAAACTCTAAAAATTGAATGTCAGTTATTGTAAATGGAAATTAAAAATACAGTGGCATTATTTTATGCTTGAACATTTTTAAATAAAANACCAAGTGGAAAAGTTTGTAGATTTCTCTGAAATACTGATAAAAAAGGTTTTTTCACTTCATTGGTGACTGGAACAATTTCCATGTCAGGTGGAACAACCAATGTAATAATGTGAAATGTTATTTTAACATCAAATTATTTATCTTATTCACAAATAAAACAAATAAAACACACAAAATGAAAATGTATGAGTCACTACAGACACTTGAGAGATACTTGCCAATAATTTCACACAGAAAAAATAACAGGAACATATAAATATATTTTCATATATTTGGTTGCACCACCTGACTTTTGACTTTTCTCAAAACTCACAGTCTAACACCTATTCCTGTTATTTCTAAACTGACTTTCTAAATTGTGTTTTTAGTTATAAATAAAGAACAAAAAGAGCTATCTTTGACTCTTAACTTTTAGAAGTAATGTAGTGTAAAATATCCTTAATTGTGTCAAGTTAAATAGAATAAAATACAAAACAACCAAAAACAAAATTCAACAATCTCAATGAAAAAAGTATTTTTCCAACAGTCTCACACTCAAAGACAGGTGTGTGTGAATCAGCTGATACAACAGATCCTGGGTCAGTCAGGAGCCTTTACTCCCAACTGACACTGAACCAAGGTTTTTTTTTTTGAGGAAATTAATTTAGATCTTTTAATTCTACTTTTTTTTTGTTTGAGTCAACTTTTCTGCAGCATCGACCACCGTTGTCGTAAAATCAGACTCATAACTCTGCTTCTATCGTCAATTAACTTTTGATTCACTTTGCTCTGATCAATCACCCCCCACCCCATTTCTCATTTCCTGTCACTGCGTCTCTGCTGTGATTGGCAGATCACCGCCGCCGCCGTGACCTGGAGCTCAGGTCACGGCGGCGCTGAGAGCCGACTGTATCCAGGTCTTTAAACGTCAGTGATGGTCACAGAGAGCGAAGGCGTGGGACACGTCTGACTCTTATCTGCTCTCGTGTGCGTCTCCTCAGCTGTAATCAGGCCTCATCGAGCGCCCGCAGACTCCGATCGATACCGCCGACCTGCATTCGCCGGCCGCTCATGACTCGCTCGTTCCCTCCTTTTTTCCACCGCTCCTCTCATCGTCTCTCTCTCCTTCTATTTGCCTCGTAAACACGTCCAAACAGACAGGGTAGATCGATGAAACACATCCCCGGGTTTTATTTCCACTTCCTCCAGACAAAATATTACGCCTCCTTCTCCCAGATAATTTCATCAGGAGGTTTCCGACCTCGATGACTCTCCTTCTCAGTCCTCTCACCTTTTCCAGCTCTCTCTATTTCACTCCTCCTGTTTGTCTTTTCTCCATGAGACTCCACACTCTTCTATCTCTCTCTCTCTTTCTTATTTTGTTTTTTTCTCCGGCCTCGTCGTCTGACATCAATCAGAGCCTTACGAAGCGTGCGGCGGGATAAATCAGCTGTGCTTTGAGGCCTCGTGAAGATTTGCTTAATGGGGTTTCATGTCAGCGGGCGACTCGTCCTGATAAAGAGCGGCAGCTCTGGACGGAGAGAGAGAAATGAAGTGATAGGGAGAGAAAGATGCTGAATAAAGAACAACATCCAGAGTGAGGAGAGTAAATAAAGAAGAAAAACTGAGGCTGGAAGCAAACAGTCTTTATAAAACCCAAAAGATGGAAGTCACATTTCAGACCATCTGCCACCAAAGAACTATTCTGTTTTTTATAGCCGACATAAGCAACTCCAATTCTAGTGAAGTTAGGACTTTGTATAATAAAATATTCACTCGTTTTCTTAAAAGCTTGGACAGGAAAAACAAAAGTCTAACAAAGTTGATAAATGCTGAAAAAACAGCTGTTTGGATCATTCCACAGGTGAACAGGTTGATTTAAACAGGTGAGTGTCATGATTGGGTATAAAAGGAGCATCATCCCCAAAAGGCTCAGTCCTTCACAAGCAAAGATGGAGCCAGGTTCACCACTTTGTCAACAACTGCGTGAGCAAATAGTCTAACAGTTTAACAACAATGTTTCTCAACTTTGTCCAACTGCAGGAATTGATGGATTTCATCATCTACAGACCATAATATCATCAAAAGATTCAGAGAATCTGGAGAAATCTCTGCACGTAAGCAGCAAGGCCCAAAACCAACATTGAATGGCCGTGACCTTTGACCCCTCAGGCGGCGCTGCATTAAAAACCCACATCATTGTGTAAAGGATATTAGCACGTGGGCTCAGGAACACTTCAGAAAACCATTGTCAGTTAACACAGTTCATCACTACATCTACAAGTGACAGTTCAAACTCTACCATGCAAAGACAAAGTCAGACATCAACAACACACACAAACGCTGCAGAACTCTTTTTGGAAATCATGGACGTGGTGTCCTCAGGGCCAAAGAGGAAAAGGACAATCAGGATTGTTCTCAGCGCAAAGTTCAAAAGCAGCATCTGTGATGGTATGGGGGTGTGTTAGTGCCCCATGGCATCATGGGTAACTGTCCCAGTATCTGTAAAGGCAGCATTAATGCTGAAAGGTACAAACAGGTTTTCCTCGTTGTAGACGACGGTAGGTTCTGTGAAACAGAAAAAGTCCCTGCAGGGACTAATAAAGTCGTTCTGTTACTTTGGTTCTGTGTAAGACGAGGACAATGTTGTCGCACCGAGGCATCATCTTCTCACGTCGAACTAGACTGACCTGTGAATGTGAAAGAATTCCAGCTCCAAAGCTTCAACAATTAGTGTCCTCAGATCACAAACACTGAACCAGTGTTGTTACAGGAAAAGTGATGAAACACAAACATGAACCTGTCCAAGCTTTTCAGGAACAAGCTGCAGCCATTACATTTAAGATGAGTGAATATTCGCAACAAAACAATAAAGTTTACAGTTTGAACAGCTGAATCAGTCAAACAGGATTTATTTATGAGTGAGGAGCTGCCAAAGAGTGATGGACTCATACGTCTCAGGAAGAAACGGGCGTGGAAACCCATAAAAAGTCTGTAAATAAACAGCTGAATACCACTCCTCCATCTAACCCTGGCTAATTAACGTCTGATCCAAATTCCAGCCGACACTGATGAGACTTTGATCCGTTTCTCAGTCACGAGATGGAGAGAAAATTAAACCTGATGCAGCTGCTAATAAAACTTATTTCATTTCCTCCTGTGGGCAACGTGAATTTAATTTTAGTTTATTCCACGACTGTTTGAGTGTTTCAATCAGGGCTGCAGCGCTGAACGGATTAAACAACAGGAAGTTATCCCTGGAGCCGCGCCGCCGGCAAAGTTCAGGAGCGGCAGAACTTTTGTTTATTCATGTGAAGTGAGTAAACAAGAGTTTTTTTCCTCCACGTGTTGGAAATGAGACAAATACGTCTGTGCTGATCTAAGAATCATCCAGAAGTGTTTCTCTCTGTGTTTATCTTTTATTTTTCCATCAGTGGAGTGTGACAGAGTTCATCACACACTTCAGTCATCTTCATCTCTCGCTCTGATTACTGATCCTCAGGTGTTGTTTTTTTTCTGGATCCTCGTGTTAACTCGCTGCTTCAGAGGGGAGAATGGGACGGAAAAATTCTGATGGTCAAATTCTGCTCGATGCAAAAGGTTCAGATTTCATCCTCAGTTGGTAAAACTGATGTGGTGGTTTTCTACGGTGGCCAGTAGGTGTCATATGATTTGCAAAAGCCTCAACATGAATGCAAATACAGTCACAACGAATATTTTAAGTGTTCAACCTTCAGCGGACAATTGTTTCAACAGATTAGTTTATGCAACAGACACAGAAAAGATATATATTTATCATAACTGTAGTTATCTTTGATAATTAGGTGAAAGAATATATTAAAAGTATTGAACATTCTACTAATATGGGATAAGGAAAAAGTTTCTTGTATTGAGAGATCTTTCTAATTTCATGACACTTTACGAGTGAAATTTTCTTATTGCATTGGCAGAATTTTTTCAACTTGTTACAAGCAATTTACACCGCATTTTTGTCTTTAAATAACTTGGAATGAGACATTTTTAGGACCTGGTCTGGTGAATGTGGCTCAAATCAAGAAAACTAAGCAAATTTTTACAACAAAAAAGACATAATGACTTGCTTAGATTTCTGTTTTTTGCAGTGTGATGAGGTTTAACTTTTCTTTGATTTAAATCTTTATAACTGGGGTGACTTTGTATTAGGGGGGCAGCTGCCACCCTATGCCCCCCCCATTAGATCCGCCCCTGCAAGCGTTTCGAGAGAGCAGTTTTTTGGTCACATCTTTGCAATTCTTGCTTTCTCATGCTGCTTCCCCTAACTCATGGCAGAATTGTGCAGCATGTTAGGTTTAAAAACCATCATTCAAAGACATCTAAACGTGCAGATTCTTTCATAGCGTGTCAGAAAACACGTCTGCAGATAAATCTCCAAAATATCTCAATTGTAAAAAATCAAAATGTTGCATCAGAGCCAATTTGTCACATGTCAACAAACTAGAAGCAGCAGAAGGAAACAGAGAGCGAATGTGAGGCTGAGCGTGAGGAAAGTCCTGCACAGATCCGGGGTCAGGGCGCTGAACCGGAGCCGGATAATTTGGCGTATTCGTCACGACATCATACGCCAGCCTGTGGCGAGCAGAGATAATGATGACCAGACACGGAAAAGCTTTTCTCTTCGGTTTATCGCATCAGAAACACGTTCTGGCCTCGTTTCCTGCAGGTCCTGACAAACGTGTGATTCCAGCTGTTAATCTCAGACACTCAGAGGCTGAGAAGCTTCATAAACACACTCATCGTCATCATCGTTGTTGTTGTTGTTGTTGTTGTTGTTGTTGTTGTTCTGCAGTGATGACAGCTCAGATGCCGCAGACGACTCTCCCTGTCGCACGTGTCACGCTCGCGTTGTTGAAACGTCTCTCACTTCCTGTCAGGGCTCAGCTGTCACTCCTGCAGCTTTGTCAGCAAATTCAGGCGCATAAGAGAAGAAGAAGAAGAAGAAGTTGAGAAATTCAGAGCGACCTCAGGTGAATGATTCATATTCACCTGGGGAAAATGTCGCCGGATTGTTTTTCCCAGCGAACTCTAATCCAAACTCTACGTGACGAGTCGAGACGGACGGGTCCATCTGTCTGACGGCTAGTTAGCGCCTCCTTTCTCCCTCGTTCACGCCTCACTTTGATTCCCACTCCCTCTAATCCGCCGGCTGCAGACATTTTCTGACAGCCTGAAACTTACTGTCGGAGACGGAGACTCGCCGCCCGTAATAAAAGCGGCTGATTTGCTTACAGGATTCAGAGGAGAAAGGGCAAAGCTCCTCAGCGGGGAGCGCCGGCTATTTATTGAAAAGAGCAGCCGGTTACACCTCCAGCCTGACTGAAATACTGAGAGAGGAGAATATTACAGAGTGTGCAGAGGAGAAAATGGAGCTGGAAGACGATGGTATACGAGAGGGAGATAATAGAGGGCAGAAAGAGGAAAATTAAAGGGGTAAATATTAAACTTTGGAGGTTTTATTCCTCTGCACGGCAGCTCAAAATTTGCAGTTTTATGTGCATGAATGTGACCTGAAAAATATGGTTTATTACCTGCAGCCAGGGGCGGCTTCATGGGTGGGCCAAAGGGTCCCAAGCCCACCTTAATCTTTTCTTTAAAATTCATTTATTCATTTACTTTGAATTGATTTATAAAAGACACTGTCATTTGCTCAAATTTAGTGATTGCAAAAGTCAAGAACTCTTTTGTTAATTGTGCCCTAAAGAGAGGAGATGATCCAACAATGGATTACAGATACTAACAGTGCAGGTACCAGATACACTCGAAAGGTCAGATTGGTTTTGAAGATGTCAAAATTTTGTCTTTTTTCTCAGCATTCTCACTTTTTTTCTAAAAATTTTGATGTCATACCTCAAATTTTTGACTTTTGAAGGAGAAATTTTGACTTTTTTCCCCATAATTTTGACTTCTTATTTAAGAAATGTTGACTTTTTAACTAATAATTTCAACTTTTTATCCCAAAATTTCAAAATTTGTCTCAAAATTTTGCCAAAATAAGGGCCAAAATTTTTAATTGCGTAAATGGGCTTCAATAGATAAAGGTTTGCTATCGGCAAGACACTAACAGTGCAGGTACCAGATGTACTTGAAAGGTCAGATCGGTTTTGGTGATGAGATAAGTCAAAATTTGACTTTTTATCAAAATTCAAACATTTTTCTATAAAAATTTTGATGTCATACCTCAAAGTTTTCACTTTTTATGGAGAAATTTTGACTTTTTCCCCATGATTTTGACTTCTTATCTAAGAAATGTTGACTTTTTGACTTGTAATTTCTAATTTTATCTCAAAGTTTCAACATTTGTCTAAAAATTAGCCTTAATGTGAGCAAAAAAAAACCAGCAAGTTTTCATTTTTATTTTTTTAACTGTGTAAATTGGCCTCTTTAGATGACGGTTTACTACCAAGAACTGAAACCTACTTTCACCCCTGGTTTTACTGTAAGATATTAAGACCTTTCTGTTTAAGCTATGAGCCTCTAAAGCCTGAATCTGTTTTAATCTCTAGTTTTGGAAATGTTCGGGACATGTATTGTTGCAAAAATGCTAATGCAGTCGTACGATGTTTGCTCTGCAGCTCAGTTTTTGCTGCTTTAACTCTTCGGTGTCTTCTGTGGGAATCAGTCAGTGTCTCTTTTTCTCATTTGCACAGCTGTATAAAGTGAAAACCACAGGGATCCTTCAGTGAATCAGTCTCTAAATCAGGAGTGTGTGGCCTGTTTGAGATGAAGCAGAAGTCTGGAGCGTTAGAAAAAGACAAAGTGATGCCCCGCTCCTCTCGCCCTCGGGCTGTGATTGACCGCGGCGTCGATTCAGTGGCTCAGCACGAGTAAACCGAGCCGTTCAGGTGCATCAGATCAACAAAGCATCAGGTGCAGATCAATAGTCACGACCGAATGTGTTTGAAAGAGTTCAAGTGTTGGAGGCCGTGGATGAAAAGAGCTCAAGCCGTGAGACTCACTTCAAGCTTTCACAGCGAGAGGATCCAGAAAAACAGGAGCAGCATCTGAGGTGACGTGAAGTCAGGGAGGGAACGACTGCAGCTCATCACAACGAGTCATTACTGCTCAGAAAATCAGCTGTGGACACGAAATAAGAACACGAGAGATGGAGGTCAGGATCTGAAAGTCATCTGGTGCAGCGGGGATCACGAAACGCCTCCTATACTGGATTTTTCTTCCATTATAGTGAAACAATAAACATAAATAGAAGTAAAATTTGATGCACAACCATGAAAACAGACAATAACTGCAGTTCCTCTTGTGTCCACTTGGGGCTGTCTGCAGGAACCCCGAGCCACATACACACCCATTCAAAAAGCTGATTTTTGATGAGCTTCAGAAACAAACGTCAAAGTCCCAGAAACTTTGTTAGTGTATTTTACTGATTTTGTGGATTTCTCGTTTCATCTCAGAGTAAAAAAACAAAGTTGACTGTTGATATTTCAACACCTGAAGCTCTTCATTGACCTTGAGTCAGGCCCTAAATAAAGAGGTTAGATTTGATAAACAACCGCGCAAAGAGAAAATGTTTTTGTTGATGTCAAAGCAGAGGTGTTTCAAGCTGCAGTACCTTTTGTGTCCACTTGGGGCTGTCTGTAGGAACTCCAAACCACATACACACCCATTCAAAAAGCTGATTTTTGATGACCTTCAGAAACAAACGGCAAAGTCACAGAAACTTTGTTAGCATATTTTACTGATTTTGTGGATTTCTCGTTTCATCTCAGAGTAAAAAAACAAAGTTGACTGTTGATTTTTAAATACCTGCATCTCAGTGAGTTAGATTTAGGGGAGGACGTGAGTTTGAAGCCTCGTTGAGTGTCTCTGCCTCTCAGCATCAGAAACGTGAGTGAAGATAAAACACAAATCCCAGCTCTCCGTCTGAATAAAACACAACACACAGCTCTTTGCTCGCGGCTGCCACCGCGGCTCATAAAGTCTGTCATTTTATTTTATTCAACACATCATTTCATCCCTCTCTGAAAAAGTTCAAATACAGGAATACATATTCACTCCGTCAGCGTGTGAAATAAACTGTTTGCTCTTAGTCGCCTTCATTTACAATTTTTCTGTTCTGACACATTTAAGGATTGCTTTAATAATTCATCAAGCAGAGTGGACTGAACACTGGAACATTATTTAAGGCCTTTTGGATTCATTAGGGACTTTAGTTGAAAAATCTGCTTTTATCCACAGGAAATGAAACCCTGAACCCTCCAGAGCTGCAGCTTTGTTATTGTAATCAAAAAAGCAAACACAGCACCGTGAAGCCGTATGGATCCAAAAATTGATCCCACATCAATACAGGAAGTTTTTCAATCAGCCGTAATGACTTTAACAAAGCTTCAACTTCTTTTAGATCCTGAGAGTTTACATCAAATCAAACGCAGCTTTAGAACGACGTGAAAACGCCGTTTTCAGCTCTTTATCTGTGTGATCACCACATGTAGTGATCACCACAGGACGTTGTTAAATCTGAAACAGAGAAAACAGTTTTCAGTGAGATGAGAGAGTTTATGAGTTTATTAAGACCTCAAACACAGTAACTGTAAAACTTTTAATACAAAAGAAAACTTTGTGAAATATTTACAGACACATCGCAGCAAACAGTCACTTAAAAGTGTCGTCGTCTTTAACATACACGATCAAAAACAGCCAAAACTGAATAAAAAAACTTTATAAATTAGCAATAAAACTGCATATAATTCATGAATAATCTGAGAGAAATGGCACTTTCACCGACAAGTGTCCAAACTAATACGATTTTGAGAAAAGAGACGTCTCTCTGACAATTTTTTGTTTCTTTAGTTGGTTGATTCTTGTTTTTGTTTTTTTAGAGATAAAATTCTAGTAATGAGCGAGTTTCAGACACCGAAGCATGAGCCAAGTATCAGCTCAGTATTTTGGCTCTTTTCCACTGACTCGTCTCAGCTCTACTCTACTCGCCTCTACTCGGTTTGTGTTGTGTTTCCATTAGCGCGGTACTACGCGGCAGACGCCAGTTTTTAGTACCTACTCTACCCTGGTTCTAAGAGAGTAAAGCTGATACTAAAAAGGTGACGTGGACGGACTGCCGGTCACTCATTGGTCAGAGAATGTCGTCTCTGCAGCTTCTGACTCTGAACAAATCACTTACAAGAGGCAAAGGAATAAGTCAGCGACGGGTTTTTAATGACATTTAAACCTGACGGCACAGAACCAGACTGAATGAAGACAAAATACAGCCCTAAAATGCTCCTTCATGATTCCTAAAGAAGTTAAAAGTCCTTTTTAAAGCAAAAAGAAGTTAACANGTCTTTAAGCACCAATCAGTCCATTAATCCACAGGGAACCAAAAAGGAAAACCAGTTCAAAGAAGAATGATTGATCAACAACAAATCTCTGCTATACCAGGCCCAAAAATCAAAAATTAAAGTGATCTCACTGGATCCAGGGAAGAGTTGATGTCAGGAAGCAGCTCCTTCGTTTTCCTCCGCGTGCAGCAGCACCAGGCTGTTGTTTACCTCCGTTGTCATGACGACCCACATTGAGCCGCTGTATTACTTTAATGAAATCTTTTTAAAGCTTTTTTTTTTTCCTTTAAAGGCCACGGTGGCACATATGTTAGTACAAAATGATGTTTGTGTGGCGTTATAGATGAACATGCACGCACTTCTGCGCAGCACTTTAGCGCAGCTGTGTTATAAGATCCACGCCCACCGTGAGTCTGTAGTCGGGCTAGAGGAAAAGATAACCAAACAGAGTAGAGTAGAGTTGGAATTGTAGAGTGGAAAAGTGCCATTAGTATTAGGCAAGTTTCACTGCATCTTGTTGACTAAACTACGGTATCCTGCATGGGTCAAAAAGGTCAAATCAAACTGAAATCAACAGATCTTTTGATGTAACGGCTTAAAACTGAGGCTAACTTTTCAGTCAGGACCACGTTCATGAAATTTGGTAAAAACTTTAAATTTGCTGCAATTGCTCAGTGATATGTTTGACACTGAGAATAAAGGGTGGAGTGCTGCCCCCCCCACCACCACCACCACCCACCCCACCAAACATGGATGAGCAGAGAGTGTGACATACGACCCGGATTAAATCAAACCCAGATTCCTGATATTTCCACCCTCAAACATCCACTATCAGCTGAGCGTCTGTCGAGTGTTGGACACTGATGGAGCTGCAGGATGAGACGTTCACTCACGTTAAACGTCTGCGATCATCGACCCTGTGACCCCCCCAGGTGTGTGCACCTGTCCCTTCGGTCTGTTTTTGTATTCAGCGCAGAGTGACGGCTCCATTCACGGCCACCTCGGAGAATAAAACTTGATCTATCTGATTTTCTGATCAAGCTGCACATGAATACTGAGCAGACA
>RPOG01006043.1:0-26955 GCA_008086565.1 Thalassoma bifasciatum
TTTTATTTTATTTTTTTTAACACTTTCTGAGTTTGACATATTTCACTTCAGTCAGCTTCTTCTGCTTCTGTACAAAATTTCTGCCTTAAAGCCATTTTCTCCCTTGGTAATTGTTTGCTTGTCATGGATTTCAGATATAAATTATGCAAATATGTCAAAGCTGTTTTATGTAAAGTTCAAATAAATGTTTTGTACAGATGGCTGAGTTTGAATTATTTGTTAGAATATTTAACATTTCATGGATGGTGACTGAAAAGATAAACAAGTTTTCCAGAGACATGCTCATCAATCATTAATTTAGTTTTTATTTCCCTGATGCATTAATTATACTAACCTGAACAGTTAAATAGACTTTGATGCAGCAATACATATATATATATATATATATAAATCTAATCATAAAAGTCTCTCTCTGGTGACAGTTGACAATGGACAAAGTAAGCTTTAGACCTTGTGACTGTCTTATTAAAAAATCAATTCACCCGAAAATCTTTAAGAGCTCAAAGAAGCTGAAAAGGCAACTCCATATACAAAAGCTCTTCAGCAGACCCTTTTTAATTCCTATTTTGCATCTGTCTATGCAATGTTTGCTGCTGACCATCAGATTAAGATTAAGATATGGACGTAAAATATTTTTTTAGCCTTGATTCAGAGAGGAAAGGACGGGGAAAAGAGCAGGAAACAGGGTGAGAGTTAGGGATTGAAGAACAGGACAAGGGACACAAGTTAGAGTCATGTGAGGATGACAGCCTCTATACATGTGCTGTGTGACTTCAAAGGGCTGTATTGTCCTTTTTAAAAAAATCTGTATTCTGTCCTACTTAACGTGATTTACAGCTCGAGATTTTTTTTTCTCTCACGGGTGTTTAAGAAAACATTTTTTCAGTCTCTTTCTGAAACACTTCATTTTAGCAAAGGACCTATGGGCAGCCCTTGGTGTTTGAGGCCCACCCTTTTAACTTGTCATGAAGTAACAAGATCCTTATGTGCTGACCTCACCATTTTAGCAGTTCTCAGAATCTTGAGAAAAGGGCAAGAAAATGATCTTGTCTACTTCCTTTACTTTGCCATTATTTCAAGTAATGAATCTAGAGCAGCGTTCCACTCTGTTTCCAACAGTTAAGGTGTTATTTTGCCTTTTAATATCTTGAAATTAGACAATTGGACTCGTCAAGTGGATGTGGATCATATCAAAGGGGACATATTACGCAAAATCCACTTTTGTACAATTCACTATTCGAAATATGTCTCTATATTATCTACAACACCTCCTTATATCACAAAGATTCACCCTCCTTCTGCTTCACCTGATCCCCCTTTTCTAAATATCTCTCCTCATGCCACCTGGTTGGACATGGAGCCCAAAATGACATCATTTAGGGCTAAGACCCGCCTCCCGACTACAGTGACCCTCCCACTGCTGGCAGTTTGCTCCGCCCTCCACCTGCAGCAGCTTTTAATGGCTGCCACCAATGCTACTGTTTACCTCTTTTAAAGGCTCTGTGTTTGACAAAGTGTCTAAAGTAAAAGCGAGATATGCAAGTCACTCTGGTGTGGGTTGTGTTAACGAACACACACGTCTTTATTTCTTCCCAAGAGGAATAACTTAGTTTTTAATGGAACCTAGTTACCTAGCTAACTACCCACAAGAACCGCTAAAATGCTGAGCATGTTTGCTAACCATTTCACACTGGACTGCTTTAGCAACAACAGGCTGTAGCTACAAGGCAAGGTTTGCTGAAACTCTGAGATTGAAGCAGGAATCATTGCTGACTATCCACGACCTGATAAACCTGTAACAGGTAAGTCCGTTATTAGTGTTGTTTTATTGATAAATGCACAGGTTAGTCTGCTGGGTGGCTGTTAGCATTGTCCATGGTAGAGGCCTGTAGCCTTTAGCACTCCGTTAAAAGGAGAACCAAAGCAACTGATGACAGTAAAAGTTGTTTCAAGCCACACATCAAAAGAAAAAAGCAAGTTTTACTTCAAAAGATGTACTTTCATTGTTTTTTGTCTGATGCTCAACACTGCAAAACCATGGCTTAACTTGCTACATTTAGCCACTAGCGAGTATATTGAAATCAATGCGGCATATGCAAATGTTGCCTGGAAAATCCACATACTTCATATTATGTGCCCAGGAGACTAAGATATAGCAATGAAACTATGATGCATAACACTGGAGAAATGTACATCTTGCATGTTGTTCAAAGCTGTGGGATTCCAGTCAAACTACTCACATGGTATTTTACTGAAATACGTTGATGCATATGTGTGTGTATGAGTGTTGTTTTGCTTTTGGATGTGACTCCCGGTCAACCATAACTTGGAAACTGGCATTTTGACTCACAGCCATTGTTTCTTTGAATCGGCTGTGAGCTGGATGAGGGTTTGAATGAACATTATCACTGACAGTTCAACTCCTGGTTTAGCCTTGAGCTCACATTTCAGCCTTCGGCTCATGTTTTAGCCTTTGGCCTGTGCTCTATCACTCTCCTTTAGCTTTCTTCAGCTCTTCTATCCCTGTTCCGTCCCTTTTTGTCCAACAATCCAGCTCCAGAAATTATAGTTATTATTTCACAGGGACTTAGGCGTGCTGCAAATCAATCTGGTCCAACCCAACCCAACCCAACCCAACCAGTTCTAGTTGGGTAGCTAGGAGTTAGCATTCAGAAATAACCTATTTTAGCACTGATGACTTAATTTTTAATTGGCCATTATGACCAAGCATAGATCTAGAGATGAGACCTTTTCAAGATCACTTATGGCGCTTTTCCACTATACAATTCCAGCCCTACTCTACTCGGCTCGGCTCTACTCTACTCGGCTCTACTCGGTTTGGTTAGCTTTTCCACTAGCCCGGCTCCAGACTCACGGTGGGCGTGGATTTTATAGCAGCTGCGCTAAAGTGCTGCGCAGAAGTGCGTGCATGTCATCTATAACGCGACACAAACATAATATTGTACTAACATATGTGCCACCGTGGTCTTTATTGGAAAAAACAAAGCTTTCAAAAGATTTCATCAAAGTAATACAGCGGCTCAATGTCGTGCGGCATGACACAGGAGCGGAGGTAAACAACAGCCTCGTGCTGCTGCGCGCAGAGCGAAACGAAGGCGCTGCTTAACGACATTAACTCTTCACTGGATCCAGTGAGATCACTTTAATTTTTGATTTTTGGGCCTGGTATACCGGAGATTTTTTATTGATCAATAATTCTTCTTTGAACTGGTTTTCCTTTTTGGACCCCTGTGGATTAATGGACTGATTGGTGTTTAAAGACTCTCGTGGCAGACAGATCGCTCCTGCGCCGACCAACTTTGATTTAATTTAAAAGACTCTTTAAACCGAACTATCTTTGCTGTTAACTTCTTTTTCGTTTAAAAAGGACTTTTAACTTATTTAGGAATCATGAAGGTGCATTTTAAGGTGGTATTTTGTGTTCATTCAGTCTGGTTCTGTGCCTTCGGGTTTAAATGTCATTAAAAACTCGTCGCGGACTTATTTGTTTACCTCTTGTAAGTGATTCTACAGAGTCTTAAGCTTCCGTGAGGACATTCTCTGACCAATGAGTGACCGACAGTCCGTCGACGTCACGTTTTAGTATCGGCTTTACTCGCTTGGAACCAGGGTAGAGTAGGTACTAAAAACTGGCGTCTGCCGCGTAGTACCGCGCTAGTGGAAATGCAACACAAACCGGGTAGAGTCGAGTAGAGCCGAGTAGAGTAGGGCCAAGGCGAGTCAGTGGAAAAGGGCCATTAGAAAGTCCTCACAGTCTCTTTAAGTAGTGTTACCATGGCCAAGGAGGTGTGGCCTGCAGACTGCTTCCCTAAAAAGGCAGAAGTAGCTTAAGCTCATTTGCATGTTTAGCACCTGAGGGTGAGAAATGTGGTGAAATAGAGGGTTTGTTTTTCAGGAAAAATTGCCATATATGTGATTTTGGGACATCAGACTTCTACAACAAATGACTTTGAAGTTTTTCAAAAGTATTTACTTTTAAGTCTCATCAGACATTTTTTAATGTGTAAAAATAAGACAAAAATTGCAGTGCAAATTCCGTGCAGAAAAAACGAGCGTCTCTTTTTCCATCATCCTCAGCTCCTCTGTTGGTCCCGTTGACTGTCTTTATTCCTGGAGAACAGATGTCAGATGTGACAAAGAAGGTTTTATTGACTTTTTTCTTTCTCCTCCTTGGTGAAAGTATTTGTCTCTATGTTATCACTCCTCCTCCTTCTCCTCAGTCTATGTCGCTCATATTGGGGGTAAAAATTATTCCGAACTCTTTTCATCACTCCATCAAAGTAATAGAAGTGATCGTATTCATCATCGTCACTGTCTGCACGCTCCCTGATGGATGCAGCTTCTTTCTTCTTCCCTCCCGTGTCCCTAAACGCACTGCCGGCAGGTTCCCCTGAGGAAAACATCTCTAATCCAGCCCCTGAATATCTCTCCACACAGTGTCTCCATCCAGCCTCAGTGCGATGGATTAATCCTCTGCAGGGTGGCACCACCTCAGGTTTCTGTGGGGGGGAAATGTTCATTAGTGCTGAGAAATAGACAATTGTCTTCTGGTTCTGTATTTCTCAGATGTACTCGCTGAAATGCTCTAAGTGTACAAATACTTTAAAAACCTTTATTTACTATACTTCATTTGCAGGAATACACTCAATAATTTAGTCAAAGAAAGTCAGTTTACAATATGAGTGCCATCTTTACATTCAACATCCTATTGAGGGTCTGTACAGTTTAATATAAAAATCGTATTTATGAATGTTTCTACCCATGATGCACAAGTTGAGATATCTAAAGACTAACCTGTTCACCTTCATGAGTCAACAACAAAAGTATTAGTTAGTCTAAAACGCTCAGAGGTGGCGTGGTTTTGTCTGCAAAATCATTCCTCCAAATATGAAAATAGAACAGAGAATACCACCGATTTTTTCATGATGATTCAGACTCCACCTTTAAAGAAAACAAGACAATCCATGTTGATTGATGGATACATTTCAGGGGAATACAGTAATCCCCACACTGAGTCATGAAGAACCAGCACAGACATGTGGATGTTAACCTACAGGTAGGTTTGCTGCTGCTTGCTCTCCTGGCTTTAGAAGAACAGAATAAACTAATCTGACACCACTAGTTTGAACATGATCAGTAATGACTTCCAAAAAAATGTTAATAATTGCATATTTCATCCATTGTTGTAAAAATATAGCCAAAAATTAAGGTTAAATTTGATATCAAAGAGTACAAAAAGAAAATCTTTGACTAGTTTTTCTTTGTTGAAGACCCTTGAGGCAACTTAACCAGGTTAACAACAGTAGCAGCAGAGACAAAGTACTCATACCTTTATTTATTTACTTAATTATTTATTTATGGTTCTTTTTTTTCTAAGGCTGTTTCTGGATTGGTCTGTTTATGTTATCACGTAGCAAAGGGGTAAGGTCTTTATAGTTTCGCATTTTCTTCAGTGTTAATTTTCATTTCATTTTGACTTTTCATTATCAGATCAGTTAAGTTTTAAATAGTTTATTTACTTATTTATCTATTTTGGAGCTGGTTTTCTATTTTAGTTTAATCTTAATTTTTGCATCGTCAGGTGTGAGATTTAGAAAATGTCAGAAAAAGCATTGTGAAATAAAATCTTAAAACATCATATCGTTTCACACGGCATCGTGTAACAAGAATGTTAAGGTGCTTGTGCTTGTGCATGAAATGTACTGCTCCAAAGGACACTTCTACGGAGAGTGGCAAAGTAGTGAGCCAAGCCTTGGCATGGCACATTTGTGGTTACACTAGTCAAACAAACTGGACATCAACATTTTCAGAAATACACTCAAAGGCAGATTATGCAGGAATTTTCCTGGGCTCCTCCTCCCTGGCTCAGTGTCATGGGCTGCGCATGCTCACTGCCACCGACTGTAGCTAATCACATAGCTAGCAGTTTTAGCTTCGTAAACACACCATAGACTGTAAAAAACAGCCCTGCGAGCACCTGCAGCATCGCATGAGAGAAACTCCTGACTTCCTGCAGCTGAGGAGACACAGACACTGACACACATGCATGGAAGTCCATAGGTGTCGATTGAGCAGGATTATTCCTGTAAAAGTTAGCATTTTATTTTTCTGTAGGAAAATCCTGCATGCTCTACCTTTTAAGACTCAGGTCTAGGGACACAGATGGCTTAGCGGTTTCGGTCGCGTCCCATGAGGTTCGCCCTCAAGCGGGTGGCCTTGGTTTTAGTCCAGCCTGTGGCCTGTTTCCTGCATACCATCCCCTACTCTCGCCCCCTTTCCTACTCTATCCACTATACTCCTCTACCTCGTACAAGGAATGAAAAGCCTAAAACATTATTCAAAAGAAAAAAAATGACTCAGGTCTACAGACCGCTGGGATAGGCTCCGGGCCCCTGCTTATCGTAAAGGGAAAAGATGATGTATGGAGTTAATACCTCAGTTGTTAAAAAAAAAAAAAAAAGTTGAACTACTGCAGAATCATCCTGGTAAGTGTGAGGCCAATAGCTCATATCTTAGCTAAGAACAAAGAGGAGTCTGTCAGGTTCTCCATCTTTTCACACTCACATTCAGATGTTTCAGACTCTGGTGAGCAGCAGATTTAAAGCTCACTGATAAACTTTAGAAATGTGAAAGAACATTTTCAAAACAAGAGAGCAATGCAATCCAAGTTTCATTAAAAGCAAATTCTCTCTTCTTGTTTCTTCTTCTGCACTTACTCTCAGAGGTGTTGATGTCGGTGTGGTTGTTTGCATCTGAGTTGTCCTGAGCTTATCTGCAGATTTTCTTTCCTCTCTCTCCGGCCTCCTCGTTGCAGCTTCTTTTCCTCTGAGGAGTCTGAATGAGAGAGCCTCTCTCATCCTGAGGCCCGAGTGTGTTTCTACGGTTGTTGTGTCTACATTAATCCTCGCTCTACATGTTGTAAATCTCGTCCTGACGTGCTTGTTGAAGTCTTGATGTATCGTGGTCGTCCTCTGCGGTGCGTCTGAGCTGTGTTGATTGAAACGTCTTGATGTGGTCTCTTTTATCTCTGTGTTTACTGAGCTGGTCTCTTCTCTGTGCTTGTTCTCTAACTCACTCATTTTGATGGAGGGAGGTGAGGGGAGGACTGCTTCCTTTGACGATGCCTCTTGTTTTCGATGATTAATGCTCGTATTGTTACTCGCTGCCTTGTTTTTCTTGGTCAGCTCCGTCCTCTCTGCTGTTCTTCCGACTTGTTTTTCAGTTTCTGCGGACTCTGTCGTATCTTTGTCTGCTTTTATTCCCTTTCTCGCTGCATACATTTCTAATAAAAAGACAATCCCTCTCAGGTGTTTGCATCCAGACTTATGTACTTGAGTAATAAAGTTTTCAGCTATAGGTGGAGGGTCATTCAGCTCCTTTGTGGCTTTATTTACCGTTTCCAGCTTCACGTCTGCATCTAGAATAAGTTTTCTCTCTGTTTGTGTCCCCTGCTCTGCGTCTGAAAGGAGGAATCTGATTAAAATATCATCTCCCACCTCGCTAAGCATTTCTCTGTCATTATTATTATCTGTTTTATGTGTAAATCCTGTTTGTAGCCGGTATGTTAATCTCTCCTGGTTTCCATTTTCAATATTTTTATGTGATCGCTCCAATGCACTCTCCCCCCGCGGGTGCAGCAGCTTGGCTTGTTTTGTGATTATCTTCCCGCTGAATTTCTCTTTATTATCTTCAGGAGCAAGCTTTATTTTATACCGAGGGTTATTTATGGATTCTGGCTGCTCTCTGGGTGTCAACAAGAGTTTCCTCTTAATATAAAATCCATCATAATCATCATTTACGCGGGACACTTTTAAAGATTGCCGCCTCTGAACGCCGCTCTGCAACAAGAAGCTCAAACGCTCTCTTTCCTTCACGACTCGTCCGACCTCCCGCGCTCTTTCTGCATCTTTAAAAGTGTCATATCGATTGAAGAAACCCTTTGAATGCGGCTGTCCATCATGCTCCTTGAGAACTTTAAAGCCCATCGCCTGCTTTCTGCTCTCCGTTTCTCTCATTCCTCCTTTCACACTCTGATTCTTGGAAGTTTTCTTGATGGACGGCACTCCTTTTTCTTCACTCTCTTTAAAACAGCAGGAAATAACCACCATTTCAGCAGCACTGTAACTCTTTGTCAGCACTTTTTGCAGCCAAACACTCGTGGCAGACTCCCAGTTCTTGGATTTCTCCAGCAGAGAGGCCCTAAAACTGCAGCCTGAGGCGCCTGAGTGATGATGCAGAAACCGTGCAGACGCTGAATATGGAAACGCTTTTATCAGCCTCATTGGAATACCACCGGCCTCATCCACGACGCGCTAATCTGTCAATGTTGAAACATTTTTCCTCTTTGCACACAGGAGAGAAACAACCTGGAGAGACAAGAGAGGGAGGAATAGTTTAAACAGCCTCTAGAAAAGTCATGAGTCACAGTTTAACAAGAACATTTAAAACACGCTGCTCCATTCATGTGAGAACTCTTATCCCTGCTCAGAGCTCCACTCCAGGGACTGAGGAGTCTCTCCGTTAGCCAAACAGCTCAGACTCCTCAAAACATTTCCATAAAACTATCAGACGACTGCCTGCAGAATTCTCTTCAAATGTTGATGCTCTTCAGAGTTGAAGAACTCATAATCTTCACTTAATGCAACTAACTCTGTGAGCTTGGTTTTGAGTATTGGCTCAGCTGTGCCCCTTGAAATGCACAGAGTAACTCTAGTAAATGGTTAGTGCTCACAGTATAGGAGCATTAGCAGTGTAAAAGCAGAAAAAACAGAAACAACTAGAGGGGGGACATTTCCTTCCAGCAGATGCTTAATGTTGAAATGCTAGGCCACAACCCTTTTCTTAACATCTCCATTGCTCTATTGGAGCAGAGCTGGACTAAGTGACACCCATCAGTCTTATTAACTAAATCTGGGTCTTCAAGGGATTTCATCTCCTTCCACCATGACATCATCAAATTAAACCTGGTGCTCAGCATTTCAATTTAATACATTTTTTTACACTGTAATTGGCAAAAAGCAGTCTGACAGCTCTCAAAACATTTTTATTGCCCCTTGTAGCCAGTATCTGTTTGCTAACTCATGGGCTGTAGTCTTTGGAGGCCCCAACTTAACAGTGTCTGTCTGCATCTCTGTGGACTGTTGGTACGGGATCCGCCCACTGGTATGAGATTCGCCCACCAAGGTTAAGGTTAGGGTTAAGGGTACAGGATACGCCTACCAACTACTCAATCTGCCTCTCTGCTACAACCTGCACACAAACACTATTCCTGAAGCCTTTGTAGCCTGCATAGACCCTAAAGATGGAGTAGAATTATGACAAGGATTTACTGTTTAAATCATCAGCCGTTGACGCCTGAATGTTGGCGTCACCCTGTTGTCCAGCAATCTAAAGCAACCGTCAACAACATTTCCAAGATGAACTCAAGGATCAGTGTTTGTTTTCTTTGACATTTATTCAGCTTGTTGTGTTGGAAGTAAGTATTATACCTAAAACAGTGTATTAACATTTTGTTTCAGCTGACAAGGAAGTAGTTGTTGGACATGTTTGGTCTTGAAGGAAGCTCTTGGTGCAAATGGGACAGCCTTCGACGCTCCAATGTTATGTATTCGGTCTTCAAATACAGCTCCTGAACTGAGACACTGACTGTATCATCATGGATATAGTTTCATTTGTTTTTGTGTTGACTTTTGTAGTCTGCTTTTGCTAGGAGCCATGTTTAAAAAAGCTAGCTTTGATGGAGTTGAGATGAGATCAAGAGGCAAAGTTGAGGCGAGTTTTAAGCCACTTTGTGAACAGCTCACCATTCCAGCATTAATACAATACAATGCAAACAATGTTCAAAGCTAAAAATCAGCAGTTACCACAAAATATCCAGAAGTTGTTTGAATTTAGAAACTTTCAATACAATCTGAGGGGAACATTGATTTTTCAAAAACCAAATATCAGAACAAATGTAAAATCTCATTGTCTGTAAAAAGGGTTAATCTTTGGTATTCTTCAGAAGAAGGAATAAAAACATGTGATACATTGGTAAGGTTAAAGAAGCTGTACTAGAATCAATTAGTTTTGGAGTAGAACACTGGAAGTGTAATTTAACGTGATCATGTTATGATGCACTTGATTCCAATATTCAACCACAACAGTAATTTATCAGTTTTGTTTCTGTGATACATTTTCATCTGTGATGGTTTTTGTTTTGTTATACTCTTTTTGTTTTGAAGTTTCTACCTTGAGTTTGTGCCTTTGTTTAAATAACTGCAATGGACCAAAATAAATTTCATTCATTCATTAATAAATAATTTGATAAACCAAAAGCATTTATTTAAACAATCATTATACATCAATTATTCGAATTGGAATATTTCTTTTTTTTTTTTTCAACAGGGTTTTCTTTTACTTCAGTCAAATAAGTTATGTCATTTTTAACACCAAACCAAATGCTAACATCTAAAGTCAGACTACAGAATGACTTCAAAACAGGAATATGAACATGACGTACAATGATACCATAGAAGGAGTTTCACAGCTGTAAATTAAAAACAACATACCAGAGCTGGAGTTTGATTCCTGAGGATAATTTCCTCAAACTTCTGCTCAGACAAAGAGACGCTCCATCTGTCACAGAGCATCCACTGGAAGAGGCAGGTCTTTAGTTTGTTCACGCTGTCTCTCTGCATGCACACTCTGCAGCTTCCACTTTGGTGATGAAGAATCTTCAGTCTACTGAGAGGAACTTTTCTACAGAGAGTCCAGTTCTCCATGAGCCCCTCTTTTAGGGGACTCAGGTCAGAAACCAACAGAGACAGAAGCAGCAGCAGCAGCAGCCACGGCCTCATGGTGTTCAGAGAGAGAGAGACTGAACGAGGCATGAAACAGACAGAGATGATCTAATCTGTAGGGTTGTTTGCTCGTGTCACTTTGAATATGCAAAAACAGTGAATAAAGGCTCAGTTCTATCTAACAAAGTGCTGCCATAACAAAGAGGGACATTAAATAATGTAACTAAGTTCAACAGGAGCATCATGATCATGAGAAAACTCTTCACCTTGGTTGAACACTTTTCTTTAAATGAACTAAATAACTGCTCTGACTTCAAACAGATGATTTAAAACTTGTATGAATCTCACTGAAGAAGATGCTGGGATGTTATATAACTGACTCCACATTGTCCCTGCTCCTGAAAGCAGCTCTAAAAGACTATATTATCACTTGCAGCTAACTGTGCTTTGCATATAATCAGACTCACGCACACCTCTCTGAGGTCGTGACACGACGAGTCTCATTCTGTTCACCGACACTGAAGCAGCAGGTAAGAGTTCATGCTTTTCTTTGGACCTGGTCTAAATGTTTCATCTGTGTATGTTGAGTAGTGACTGTTTTGAGTCACTACTCTACTTCTTGAATTTCAGCCCCAAAGAGGAGTTTCCCTACAACCTGACTCCAACCTACTGTAACAAAATGGGAAACACCAACACCACCACCTGCCAGGTGA
Organism: Thalassoma bifasciatum; assembly: GCA_008086565.1. Lineage (NCBI taxonomy): Eukaryota > Metazoa > Chordata > Actinopteri > Labriformes > Labridae > Thalassoma > Thalassoma bifasciatum. The sequence continues at coordinate 11,516 of RPOG01006043.1, forward strand.
GCAACTACAGCAGAAGAAACGTGCGCGTGTTTCTTAGATCCAAAGCTCTGGAGATGGACGCCTTCATCATGTCTCAGTCTGGAGTCGATGAGAAGAAGAGCCCGCCTGTGCCTGCTGCTGCTAAAAAGTTCACCTTCAGGAAAGATGCCGTCTGTGTGCGTGTGCTGGCCTCCCAGACTCAGGCGGTGCCGTGGGACCCTCAACACTTCCTGTCCGTGTTTGTGGAGGATGAAGACGATGAGAACATTTGTGACAAGATGATCATAAACAACATGGCGCTCAGTGCTCCTGCAACTGTCTTACTGTATGATGTGTAGATGAGGCTGTTACTCTCTGCTCAGACACAAAAGAGATACAGCTGCTGTTTGGAGTAAATCTAAATAAATGTGTTAAACTATATTGCTGTTGTCTTTTTTTGTGTTATAAAAACTGCTGCAGTGCTCCTGCTTTGCATGTCTCCTTACATTCATACATTCACATTAATGTCTCTCACATGCTGTTTGGCACACAGCATGTTCATGCTGCTCTGCTGCATCATGGGAACTGGAGGATCCAGTGTTTGCAGAGACTGATTGATGCTCTAAGGATTTCAGAATCAGAATCAGCTTTTTTGCCAAGTATCTTCAAGAAGCATACAAGAAATCTGACCTTGATTTTAGCTATGCTCTCTTTGTACAAAAACAGGTATGAATAAACATTAAATATCAAATGTATAAAAAACAGATATAAAGGACTTTGTGTTTCAAGGAGGCCAGTTCTAACTTTTTCATACACCTCTTGTATTTTAAAGCCTCATCATACCTCCTTCTCTCTTTCTCTCTAATGGCTTCAAAGATTTAGATATGGAAATTGTCGCATGTCACTGATAGTGTTGTTTGCTTTTGTGGCTCATAAAGCAACACGTCACTGTTTATTAAAAACTCATGGAACTTCTTTTCCAGGACGGCTTCTGTGTCCCATTGTTTGTGTGTCCAGTGTGGGCCAAGGACCTGATAATATAAATCAGGCCCGTGATGTTTGCCGAAAAAAAGTTATTAAACTACATCAACTGACCAGTAGAGGTCAGTTAGAAAGAGAAGAAGTACCATTTAGTCTGAATTGCTGAATTTAACAAGCCATAGCTGCAAATATGGTGCCTTATATAGTTAGTACTTTACACCAGGAGATGGTGGACACCTATAATTTCAATCTGAGCAATATTTGTGGGTGTGTCTCTATTCAAAATTTATTTGAATGAGACCACTACATGGCTGAGGAGACTGTAGAAGCATAACAGAAAGCTAGAAAGCAAACTTTAGTGAGTCTGTTCACCGTTAATGAAGTACTTTATCAAGTAATATCTGACTCAGATTCTGAAGAGAAATATTCAAGATAGTCGGTCGTACCATGAAACAGATGTTCTCAGGACATCTGTAAAAGTTATGTAATCCAGCATGGCCACTTGGTGATGTCATTTTATTCAAATTGAGTCAATTTAATCCCAAAACAAACTGTGGGTTACACTGATAATTTTTCTCATTTACAATATGCCTTTACCATTTTCAAGTTACAACTTTTAGATATAATGATTTAAAAACTGAATATCTTATTGAAAAATGTGTGGCACCTAGAGGGTTAATTAAGGGTTGGACCCTCACTCACTGAGGAATGAAAGATGTAGTTTGGGTTATTACGATAACATCATCTGCCCTGTGTTCCTGTTCAGGACTAAACTTTCCCAGAGCTCATTAAACAAGATCTGTGACACTAAATGAGCTCAGCATCAACAAAATTTAATGATGAGAGCTGCTAAGAAAAATCAAAGGGACATTGGTAGATTTCTCTGGAAGCTCTGAGATGTTAAAGGACCTCCTGCTGAGTGTGCTCCATTTAGATTAAGTCTCTTTGGATGAGGTTCAGAGCTTCACTTTCACTCACTCTCACTCTGTGTTGGGTTTTTCTGTCTGTGGATTTCTTTTGTTTTTTCCACCTGAGGATCTGGATTTTATTGTGAAAGCTGTCTTGAATTTGAATTTCAGAAATATTCCTGAAACAATGGGACATGACAGTTACATCTTTATCGATTGCAACATCAGATGCAGCTGGTTGGATGTAATCCAACTTTTTACCAGCAGATGGCAGTGACAGCTAATGAGAAAAAGAGCTTTTTGGGCTGACACTTGTTATCAGCACTGACTGAGTGTAACTTTTGTTCTCGTCTTCAATAGCAATATCTGAAAACAGCACTGTTAGGAAACATGGAAACAAATATTTAAGTCTTTGTTTACTTTGATAAATCTCACCCTAGAAACAAGTATTTTAAATCCATATTAGCTTTACTTTGGAGTAAAAGAAGCTCAGAGTTTGATCAGGTTTTTCTTCAGTAAAAAGTCTTATTTCTCCTCTTATGTGGACAACAGTCTGTATAGTTCACAATGCCTTGTATTTTACATAATGATGCACTAATGCAGCAGTTCCAAGAAACTATTGATTGATGATAGAAAATAGAATACATAAAATGTTTATTCAATTTTCCACATTACTTTTTTGAAGACTCCCATGCATTACTTGCAGAGTATTTGCACAGTTTGTCTTGATTTCATGATAAGTCTTTAATGTTTCCTGTTTCATCTTTAGATTTTTACTTCCCATTTCCCGTTTTATTTGTAGTTCTTGCTCCTGATGTTTCTTATTATATTTTGTAGTTCTAGCTCCTTGTATATCCTGTTTTAGATTTTTCTCCCTCTCGACCGTGTGTTACCCACCTCTTCGATTGTACTTATAAGTTTCAGTTATTGAAACTTAATGTGTGTGTGCCACACCTGGATTATCCTCTGAATTCTTGTTCATAATTTCCTCCCCCCTGTCAGTCTTTTTTTCTTTTGTAGTAGTTTTCTTCATCAGTTATTTATTACTTTTTGTTAATAAATGGGTTTAATCTTGTCTGAATTTGGGGTTATAATGTGGCAGCTTGTTGCTCAAAACAATCTGCAGACTAATTTAGGATAATAAACTTCATTACCTTAGATATTTTAAAACTTCAGTAGAATGTAAATATAGCAGCTGGATATTTTTTGAATGTCGAAAATGAGTTGCAGGCTGTGCTGTTTCAGCAGGAGGTAAGAGGGTGTAATCCTTTTGTAGTGATCATCATGTATTTCTCCTCTCTCTCCTCTCCCTGCATATCCCGTCCCTCCTCAGTTTAACAAATTCAGAAAAAATCATAGCTTTAACCTCTCAAGACCCGAGCTTTTGTCTGGCATTTTTTTTCTACTTGCTATTTGGGATTGATCTAATAAGCATAAAAAACTAAACTTGGTCTTTGTACGGGAAGTTGTTTTTAGTGATATCAGATTGCTGCTAGTTTTTAGTTGTTATAGTGTTGTTCCTCATAACTTCACTTTATTTCTCACTGAAATGGGTGTGAAGTTGCGATATTGCCAAAATATGGCATGGGCAGTGTCTCTAATTGTGGCCAGTTTTAAAAAATGAAGTTTCATGGGTCTGAGAGGCAGAAATGTAATGTCAACATATGTGGATACCAGGTCTTAAGATGTTAAAATATACATACTGCTTCTTTTCTTGCTGGTTTGCTGTGTGACGGAAATGTTTTATCTCAACAGACACAGTAAAAGTTTGGGAAATAATGGTCTAGAAGTTTGATAAACAGATATGAAAGAAGTAAAACCTGGCAGATTTCATAGAGACACAACAAACCACACTGCAGGATGACAACAGCCAGGCTTTGTAGAACAAGAGTCCAGGTGCTGTAACCTGCTTGCAGTCCTGACTTGTTTCCTGTTCAAAACATTTTAAATTAAAAACAAGAAAAATGATGCAAGAATAGGAAAAAAAATCCTTTAATGTAAAGAAACTGCCTTCCTAGTTCACAAACACTGGAGACAATTGAAGAAAATTTGATGACACATGAAACATGCTGCCAGAATCATATCCAGATTGTACGGATGATTTTCAGAAATGAGAATCTTTGTCTGTTGAAACACCTGATGTGAGTCTTTATGCTGTTTTCAGTTAGATCTATTTTACTATGAAGTCTATTACTAAAACCTGTTGTGGATTCTCTTGATGAAATTGGAATTTAATTTATTTATTCATTTATTTATTAATTTTAGCATTTATTTAACCAGGTAACCCATAAATAAAACCATTGTGTCCAGGATTATTTTTCAAGGGTAACCTGACCAAAAAGGCAGCGGCACATGTAAAAAAAAGCCAGCAAGACAGTTTATATTAAGTGTATAGATTAAAGAGTTGGGCTTGTGTGGATCCAGAGGGGGGGTTTCTTAGCCCTGAAACTTCTGAGCTGTTTTTTAAGAAATGTAAATGTCTCCCCACTCTTTAACATTTCCATTCAGTGTTTACGGCACTGGAGGTAAATAAAGTGCTTTGGGATGACATGAGACCACCCCTTACACGTTCTGAAAGTCAAACAGTGTTTTAAAGTTTGTGGGGGCCGTTCAGCTCCAGTGAGGACGAGTCCAACACAAAAGCAAAGTGTGCCGGCAGACAGAGCACGAGGAGCAGGGGAATGCAGAGAGCTCCCTCGGGTGATGCCATAAATGCCTCAGAGTCATTGTAAAGAGGATAAAAGTCGTGTTTTCTCCTCCTCTTCACTCCTGCAGAGAGATACATCTGTGACGTTAGGATGGTGTCTGGGAGAAATGAGGAGGTGAAGAAATCACACCTCTGTATCTCTCTACATCTTTCATTTCATGCTTTATGGTACATGTTTCTATAAATACTCCTAGGGTGTCTCCGCCAGGTCCTTGGGAGTGTCCCTCGTGTGTTTTATCGAAAAACTTTTTCAACTTTTTTTTCTAAAAAGTGTTATTCACGGAGCAAAATTGTTTGAAAAAATTGCCTTTTTATGCCCCACTCCAATGTATCAAAATCCATAAGACATAGCCTGAAGGCTCGATATACCAAGGGTGTCTCCGTTAGGGTCCCCAGTGTGTTTTCTGAAAATTTTTGTTGAAAAATCATTTTAAGAAAAAGTGGTTTTGTTTTTGGCTATCTTTGTTATTCCTATGAGTGCCCCTGTGTGTTTTCTCATTTTTCTTTTTCGAAAATTCTTCTTTGGGAAAAAGGTTTTTATTTGCAGGGCAAAATTTTTCTCAAAATTGGTCTTTTTTGTCGGCCTTTCTCCAATTGGACCAAAACCCCAAAAGATGTCACCTGAGGGCTTAAATGTCAAAATCTTGCTGTGTTGATATAACAGTTATTAGCGTTATACAACTATTTGAGTTGGTGTTTTCTGCCTGATACAATTTGTAGCGGAGTCAGATTCCGTCTTAATAACACTGTTCTTTGAATGTTTTAGTGGTCTTTAGCGAAAGTACTGCTTCACCTCTTAGGTGCAGTCAGTTTAGTGAATTTTGAATTTTTATGGCTAAATGCAGGTTCACAAGCAACTTTGTGCTCAAATGGGCCATCCTGGTAATTTTTACACTCTGTTATTATGTTTCAACCTCAGTTTTTCTTCCTGCCAGTCGTTTGAACATTTGGAGAAAGGATGTCTTTGCTCTGTGATCAAAAAAAGTATCATTAGGTGTCTGTGTTAGCATTTTCCAGCTCTTAAAGCCACATGATTACACTGTGAGTTTGTTTTATCATTGCAGCTTCTACAAATTGTGCCATGAAAAAAAAAGCTGTTTTTTCCAAAAACAGATTTTGTTGTGAGGATCACACTAGAGACGCTCCTTAGGGACATCGGGGTGGCATTTTTACATAAGACCTTATCGATTTCAGAGAGACCAAGACAAACCACATTCTGCAGGTTTACAACAGCATGGCTCTGTAGTAGGAGAATCTACTAAACTGACCTGTTTTGACTTGTTTCATGTTAAAAAAACAAACATTTGGAGCATCATGAAATGTAAGGTCTCATGAATGGGATAACATTTCGCTTTGAGGTAAAGACCCACCCGACGTTCACAAACATTCACAGTGAGACGCTCAAATAAAATTGAAAACAGATGTTGCCAGCATCAAATCCAGATTGGACAGATGACTTTTGGTGATTATAAATTTTGTTTGTTTGTTTTGAGTTAAATCTATTTCATTATGAAGTCTGTCACTAAAACTTGTTGTAGATTTTCTTGATAAGTGTGGCTATAAAGTCATAAGTGAAGCCTATATGAAGCCAAAGAGAGGGGGTTTCTTAGCTCTGACATCTCCATCCTCCTGAAACTCTTTTTGGATATGTAAATGTCTCCCCACTCTTTAACATTTCCATTCAGTGTTTACGGCACTGGAGGTAAATAAAGTGCTTTGGGATGACATGAGACCACCCCTTACACGTTCTGAAAGTCAAACAGTGTTTTAAAGTTTGTGGGGGCCGTTCAGCTCCAGTGAGGACGAGTCCAACACAAAAGCAAAGTGTGCCGGCAGACAGAGCACGAGGAGCAGGGGAATGCAGAGAGCTCCCTCGGGTGATGCCATAAATGCCTCAGAGTCATTGTAAAGAGGATAAAAGTCGTGTTTTCTCCTCCTCTTCACTCCTGCAGAGAGACACATCTGTGANATGTAAATGTCTCCCCACTCTTTAACATTTCCATTCAGTGTTTACGGCACTGGAGGTAAATAAAGTGCTTTGGGATGACATGAGACCACCCCTTACACGTTCTGAAAGTCAAACAGTGTTTTAAAGTTTGTGGGGGCCGTTCAGCTCCAGTGAGGACGAGTCCAACACAAAAGCAAAGTGTGCCGGCAGACAGAGCACGAGGAGCAGGGGAATGCAGAGAGCTCCCTCGGGTGATGCCATAAATGCCTCAGAGTCATTGTAAAGAGGATAAAAGTCGTGTTTTCTCCTCCTCTTCACTCCTGCAGAGAGACACATCTGTGATGTTAGGATGGTGTCTGGGAGAAATGAGGAGGTGAAGAAATCACACCTCTGTGTCTCTCTGCATCTTTCATTTCATGCTTCATTGATAATTTAACCTTGAGCATGAAGTCCTGCCAAGTTAAAATGAGCCATTCCCAGTCCTGTTATTGTTGATATAGTAAAAGCTTTTTTTTTTTTTAAAACAAATGCTGATGTTTGCAAATCATTGACAGCCTCCATGTAACTGAAAATGGTCAAAGAAAACCCATCAAAAGTTGAAACCAGACCTTCTTGATCATTATATGAAAAAGACACTGGCTGATATGGATTTTTATGCCGGTATTGGGATTCATAAAAGTGGGAACAGAAAGAAAACAACAATATAAATTTTGTCTAAGTCGAAAAGAAGAAAAAAAGGGAATGTTCATTATTCTGTGAGAGAAATAAATAAAATAATGGACTCAGTAGTGGAAGGCTACGCATGCAATCAAAATGTCATCCAGAAATTGAGAAATCCAGTGACTTTTTTTTTTTTAAACTGAATTTAGGCTGAAGCATCTTATTGTAGAAGTATTAAGAAAAACCAAATACCAAGTTTCATGTGTCAGGACACATGAATATGACCTCCTTCGACTTGAAAAGGACACAGAAGTTGAAATGTACTGTCAGAAACATGTGGGTGCTTTTCTTCTTTTCTTTCACCCTGACTTCCTGTTTCCTCCATCATTTCTACATCACTCCCTCCTCTACCTCCTCTCCCTCCTCCCTGAGTGTCTCCATGTCCCCTGCTCCTCTGAACAAAGCTGAGGGTCACAGAGGGTCAAACCTACTGGTGACATCTGCTAATTGTCCTGATGCTCCGGCCTCTCTGCTCTGCTCAATACCAGCCGCTCTGCAGGAGTCTGTGCAGCCACAGCTGCCTCCTTCAGCAGGAGCCTCCACAGGACCACCAGCCCCCCCACACCCTGAACCCCCAGACCCTCCTTCACCCCTGTGAGGAGCACTCACTCAGGGCATTAACAAACTATAAGTGATAATTTGAGTTTAAAGACAGAACTGTTACACGGATTGTGGAGGTAATGAAGCCATTAGAGAAAGATTAAAGTAGTTTTTCTCTTTTTATTCTCATAAATTCTTTTAGGACCCTGGAAAATGTATCTGCTGATTCTTCTGAGGTTCTGAGAGTTTGATCATTACATACACTCTTTTATTATGTTCATACCTCACTTTCTCCCCTCAGAAACGATAGCTTATTCTGTGTGCTATTTCCAGTTCTTGGAGTCACATGATGTCTACACTTTTTTCAGTTACATTAAACAGCAGTGGCAGTGACAAAACTGTTGACCATTTCTCTTTGAGACATTTCAAGAAAACACGTTGATACAAGAAATTATGTTTATCCTTCTTAATCCAGTGGATATTTTCACTTTTGACAAAAAAACCAAATCTAATTTTTGTTTTTTATTATTGTATTTGGAAATTTAAAAAAAATTCTGAATATCAAGTCATGTTTTAGTCAAATTAAGTCCAAATGTACAAGTTGTACCGAAAAAACAAACAAAAAAAACCCAACATGGTAAGATGTCAGTTTTTTCAGTAAATGTAATTATTGGTAGTAGTATTATCAATATCATCATCATCAATATTATTATTATTATTATTATTTTAAGCACAATAAGGTTATTTTGAGATTGATAGGCTCTTTGTATGATAGATTCCACAGTTATCTCCTAACCAAACTCCTTATAGCTTTATTTTTAATATGAAAATACTTATTTATACAGTTCAGGCCAAAAGTTTGGATACACCTTCTCATTCAATTTGCGTTTTCTTTATTTTTATGAGCATTTACTGGGCTGACTGACTTCATTTCTTAAAGTTATGATGGCCACTCATTTTTCTTTAGTTAGCTGATTGGTTCTTGCCATAATATGAATTTTAACAATTGTCCAATAGGGCTGTCGGCTGTGTATTAACCTGACTTCTGCACAACACAACTGATGGCCCCAACCCCATTGATAAAGCCAGAAATTTTATTAATTAACCCTGATAAGGCACAGCTGTGAAGTGAAAACCATTTCAGGTGACGACCTCTTGAAAAATGCCAAAAGCATAAAAAGCAGTAATCAGAGTAAAGGGTGGTTATTTTAAAGAAACTAGAATATAAAACATGTTTTCAGTTATTTAACCTTTTTTTGTTAAGTACATAACTCCACATGTGTTCATTCATAGTTTTGAAGCCTTCAGTGAGAATCTATCTCTGACGTATCAATAATACGTCATGTATTGATGAATACTTGCATGGGGTCATCCTGAACAATGCATAGCAAGAAATGCCAAGGTTCGTCCTCCAGTATTAAAGAGTAAAAACAGGCTCAGGAGTCCATCCCTCATGAGGATCCTGAAGCGGTCAGATGGCCTCTCATAAACTTGTTTGTGGCTTCTAATTAAACCGTAGTGCTTTGTGGGGCTTGTGTTACACTCAAACAGGACAAATGTCACTGTAGAAAGCAGCACTCAGCGTCAAAAGCGCAAACTTTCCCTTTGATGAGTCCATCAATTAGCATCACAACGGAGCTTCACGTGTCCGAGCGGCGTAAAATCCTGCATTAGCAAATAATGACAAGCGGAGGCACAAAGAGGAACACGAAGAAGAAGAAAAGGGGCACATTTTAACCAGCTGCCCGGCAATAAATAACCCACTCTCTGCCCCCCCAGCTGAGCGCGCGCATTTACATTTTGAAGTGTCCACGCGGGGGTCCCTCAGACAGTGCGCGCGCGAGGCAGGGATTGTTCTCTTAGCTTCATTTTAAAAACTCTTAATGAAATGTTAATGTGCAGACAGCAGGCGTGTGCAGGGACAGAGGATATAAACCCCGAGGAGAAGAGTGGATTCAGACACTGACCCGAGTCCTGACCCACGGAGAGCTGACATGCAGCCCGCAGACAAACTTCCTCTCACTCACAGGACGCCTTTTTCCGTGGAGGACATCCTGGACCCCACCAAGTTTACAAAGAGGAGAGGCTGTGTCGAGGATGCAGAGACAACAGGTGAGAGAAATGAGCTTTAAATGGTTGCAGACTTGGAGAAATATACCTGAATAAAAACAGTTTTTGAAGTGACTGTGGCCAGTATGTAGACAGTGGACTGTGGAAACCCATTTCCACCAATTGGAAAAATAAAGATAAAAAAGCGAAAAAAAAAAAACCTTGGCTTTGTTGAATTTTTGCCAAATTTCCATTAAAATTTTGAGATAAAAAGTCAAAATTATGATTTAAAAAAAGTCAAAAATTGTGGGATGAGAAGTTGAAAATGTGAGATAAAAAAAGTCAAAATTTTGTTTAGAAAAAAGCCAAAATGTTGAGATAAAAGTTCAACATTTTGAAATTAAAAGTCTAATTTTATACTTTTTACCTCCAACTTTTGACTTAATATGGGCCTAAAAAAAAATAAAATTGAACAAAGCCAGTTTTTAATTTTCTTTTTTCCCCACTGGCAGATTTGTACTTCTATAATGTACAATTTCCATATTTTTTATCCATGTTAAAGTAGATAACATAGATTAGCTAGATAATCCCTGAGAATAGATAAAGTTTACTTACGCTGAGGATGCAATACAACTAGCATGAAGATTCAGTACTTTTAACTTAACAGATTAAAGCTCCTGTGTTTGTGCCAGCACCCTGAGTCTACCTCTCTATCATGTCCTGTAAAAAGAAAAAAAGAAAAGAAAAGCACATATCCTGCTTTCTTTTAATAACCAGGGATGTCATTAGTTAATATATGGTTAAAAACAGAAATAGTTAACCATCTTATCTGATGCCTACCCCCTACAGTGTTTTTAGGTAACAGAAAAATTTACAGAAACAAGAAAGCCAATCTTGTTGCTGATATTTTTTTGTGCTTTTTCTTTTGGTCAAAATGGAGTAGTGAATCATTTCTAGCGTGCTTCATTGTCACGTCAAGTCTCCACACAGGAGCTTTAAATTTCAATCAGGTTTGGTGTCAGAAGCAAGAAGCATCTTTCTGCCAAAAATAAAGCAGTCAGATTTTGACACATGGGACTGTTTTTTCACTTTAACTTTTATAGATTCTCATGTTTGACTATTTTTTTATTCTTCTGTCCCCTTAGCATTTCCTCCCAAGGCTGAACCTAGAGAGCAGCAGCAGCAGCGACCTCCTGCAGATGGGATCAGCAGCCCAGAAGAGGAGGAGGAAGAGGAGGAGGAGACTCAGTGTCTGACAAAGCTGCAGAGGTCTAAATCAAAACGCCGTCGTATCCGCACTGCCTTCACGCTTCAGCAGCTGCAGGTCCTTGAGCACAGCTTCCACAGGTGTCACTACCTGTCGGTGCTGGAGCGCCACAGCATCGCCGCCGCGCTGCGCCTCTCAGAGACTCAGGTGAAGATCTGGTTCCAGAACAGACGCACAAAGTGGAAGAAGGAGCAGCAGCTGGGGACAGAGGCTGAGGAGGAGCGTGGCTTCACATCTTCATCATGTTACCCCTCTCATCCTCCTCTCTGCTCCTCTATGAGCTTCAATCATCTGTTCCCAGCTCCAGTCCACATGTACCAGCCTCTGTCAGTAATGCCATGCCAGCGTTACTATGCATGATGGGAAAATCGTTAGGATGATCAAACTTAAGGGACCAACATGCAGCTGCAGAAAGAATCTGTGCACAAAGCAATGATTTTCTTCTTCAAGAGAGCCACACAAGACCAGGACTTAAATATTTTCTTACATGACATAATTTATTTTAATAATCATAAGCTGTTTGTTCCTGTAATATATAATTTCAACATATTTACCCTGATGAAGGTTAAAGTATTTTTGCTGCTCATCAGATGAAACATTTGTGGCGAAAGCGTTAATTTAAAAAAGATCAATAAAGATGTTTTATTTTCATACTCTTGAGTTGTTTCTGTTTTTTATTTCACTTTAAAGTTTATGATTTTCAGCAAACTAGGAGTGAACAGGTCATGTCAAACATCCTCTGGGTTATATCACACTGTCTCTGTGGAAAAACTTTTGAGGCTGACTCATTTCCCTTCTGAAATATGTGTGTGTGTGTGTTTCTTTGAACTTTGCTTTCATTAACCCCCAGCTGTTTCCATTTATCAACGATGGATTCTTGTTTTAAATCTGTTACAATTTAACCAGCCTGCCGGGAAAAAAAGTCATGTGAAGTTGATGTTTCATCTTCCTAAAATGCAGTTTGGACGTCTGATGGTTTAATCATGACATTTGGAGATCGTAGAGTTTGTTGCAGCTGCTCTAAGAACAAGGATAAAGCCAAAATGTATTTATTCAAAGTCTTTAACTTCTGATTGCTTCACTTACAGGTGTATGTATCTGAAGAGTTCAGCAACCCTGACCTCTGAGGATGAGAGTACATGCTTAATTACCCACAGACAGGTGTAACGTAAAGATAGAGACTTATGAAGATCTATCTCCATAAAAATGAGGCTGCAGGTAAAGGGGCCCTAGTGGACCCCTCATAAATTTAGTCCCATCCTAAACTAAGAAAAAGATTAAATTTGATTATATATACACATACAAATATACATTCTAGAGTGGTTTAAATTAACAGTCTAAACACTGCTCTTATGTTCTGAGCATTCAGTTAAAATCTCCCAGGGAAATGTTTAGAGCTCCTGTACTTGAAAGTACTAGATTAAAGACTTTATAAGCTTGATAAATGATCTCATTTTCTTTACTTTCACTGACACCCTTGTTGGTTTCATAACTAAATGAAGACTCCTTACTGGAGCTTTTAAGCCTCTATGTGCTTCTTGAAGTCTGTTCTTCTCGAAATGGCATGGATATATGTTTTATGTACAAACAGAAATTCAGAAAAAAATCCTAAGAAACCTAAAAAAGCCATCATTGGAGTTCTGTGAGAGTTTAAACCCAGTTTAATTTCATGTTTTTACTCTAATTTTGTTCTCACCCAACACCAGAGACTTAAATAACTCACTCATTTTCACCCAAATGCTGCTTAATGTTTTCTACCTGCTGTTTAAGGCTGAGCAGAAAGAGTGGTATAGACATTTAGACCAGTAACTTGACCTCCTTGGATGTGAATTGCTGCCACCAAGTGGACTGGAGTGGAACAACAAGGCAGGACTAGCTGTAGTTTGTAGAAATGGTGCATCATAGATACAAAGAAGAGCTGCAAAAAGCTACTGCTCTTTCTCAATGCTGACTTCAGATAATTAAAGTTAAAATCCAGTGTTTTTAACTCAGATGAGCTAATTTACTTTTTATTCATACAGGTTGATTAAAATCAAACCGCTCAGACGTTGAACTAAACCAGCCATTCTCAACCTGTGGGCCCAGACCCCAATGGGGTTGCAACATGGTTTCTGGGGGTCACCAAATCATGTAGGAACAATTTAACGAATATCAAATAACAAAATTTCAGGTAGGGTTGTTTAAGTTGTTTCCTGCTTCATAATTTTTCAAAAATGTATTCTCGTATCTGCTAAGTTTGCATGAACCGAACTGAACTTGTTCATATTTTGCACTAAAAACTGAAATCCAAGCAAGTGTTTGTGTCCTATTTTTAGTTTTTCGTTTGTTAGTTTTGTTTTTAGTGAACTGAACATACCGTATTTCTGACTGATTGACAGCGTGAGATTTTTAAAGACCCCAAAAAAAATCCGTACACCAAAATGGAGGTTTGGCAACATCAGCGTTCAAAATGAAACATGGGCTGTTTCTCTCCCCACTGTTTCTTTAAGGTTTTAATTAATATGTGTTGATTTTTGTTTTCTTTAAATATAAGAAAAATAAATAAATAAATCCTTGGGTCCGAGATACCAGTGCACTTCAACTTGGGGGTCATGACCCGGAAAGGTTGAGAAATGTTGAACTAATCAACTTAAAGAAGCCTGATGTTTGGTTCTGAAGAAGACGAACTAACCACCTCTAAATAACAACGTCCTGGCTTTCAGTGTTGGCTGTGCAGTGATTTAAACAGACCTACTAAAATGTATTAAGCTTTCCCCTGAATGACTAAAACATTTGCACACTTAGAGGTCTACAAAACATGCTTTGAAGGTTTTAACATTCTGTTTTCCGAAGCCAAGAAGCCGACTGTCTTAAGTAATACTGCTTAGTAACAGAGATAAAGACACAACATTTCATAACTCTGTGACATGAGACGAGGTCTCTGCTGGGTCACCATTACCTCAGTGGTTAAAACATGAACAGATGTGAGAGATGAGGTATTTATTCCTTGATGAACAAACTGAGTCACGATGTAAAGTCAGCAAAAGGACAAAGTGTCCTTTTTGGTCTTCTTTCAGCAGAGGGTCAGTGGAAAACAATGGAGGCTAACTTTTTTCAAATGCTGCTTTAGATTTTGTGAAAATAACCAAGGGCCAGCAGCTCTTACCAACATACTTATTAACCCTTAAAGTAACATCCGAATGCTCTATTTGTTAAGAATTTTTTCATGCCTTAAGATGAATAAAAACACTCAAGGGAAAAATCCTGACACTGACTTTCACATCATCCTCTGGTAAAGCATTGGGTATGTTTCCAAGATTAACAGCTCAAAATAATCCCTATTTATTCTCTCACTAGTGTTTTAGAAAACTCTTACTTCAGCCTCTGAGACACTTAATTTTAGCTGCTGTCTCTTTAAGACTTCTTGCTTCATAAACCTCATGAAGATCTTGCACTATTGTTTTCTTCATATACCATTTCCTGATCAAGTCTTTGTTGTATTGTTTGAACTTTCTTGGATCAAGCTCTGAATCGCAATGACCTGGACATTAATCCAACACTCATAATCCGGCTTGTAGTGGGTTTTTTTTCTGCTGTCAGAGAGCAGAACGTGCTAATGCTGCTTCCCCCATGTGGTGTCCCATCACTCTCCACTTGTGCTGTCACATACCATCAGTCACCTCCTCTGTCTGGGCACTGTTCACCAACTCTTACATCTGAATGAGACCCCAAAGAGGGCCCAAAGCGCCATGATAAGAATCAAATATGTGGACTATTTGGACATCTGAGGCTGTAATTTAGTTTGTTTACAGCTCACTAAGCTGCCTTTAAGTTCACACATGTATGTAACAAACCATCTTAAAACATGATCAAACATAAAGAAATAGTCTTTTCAAACAATATGGGGCTGCAGCTGCAGAATTCCAACAATTCCCCGTTTTCAAATGAGACTTTTAAACAGCAACATGTGTTTCCACATTGTGCTTTCTTCTTTAATCTCCTCAGGATCCAGTAGGAGGCAGCCACATGTCCCACTGTTTATGTTCTCAGTTTAGATGTAACGTAAAGCCACTGCTTGCTTTAAAAGAGTCTAGAGCTTTGTTTTTTATTATATCATTTTTCTCAGAGAGGTTTAATTTCAGCCTCTGGTTAAGCCAAGTTGTCGTCCTCTCAAACAGCTAGATTCCAGATCAAACCGTCTGTCTTTAATGATCTCTCTCTCTTTCTCTCTGTTTTGTTTCCTCTGTAGGAATGTCACATGTGGCAGATGCTCCTCCCCTCTGCTCAGAGATGGGTGAGGGGAAAAGGGGGTGAAGGGCCTGGAAGGAGAGTTGTGTCTGTGGAGTGCATGAGAGAGGAAGAGGAAGAGGAGGAGGGAGCTGA
>RPOG01006044.1:0-26907 GCA_008086565.1 Thalassoma bifasciatum
TTTAGAGAGAATAATTCCAGACAGCGATTAAGAGTAGGGCAAAGTGACGGCTGGATTAGAAAACCAGACAAATTCAGTGTGGTTTGGCTGGCGGCTTGGTGTTAATTTTCCAGCCGTTATAGAGCACACACGGGGGAGTTGACACTGTGTTTCAATTTGCATTTGCAATTCACACGATGAGGAGATCAAGCTGGAGGTTGTGTTAATTAAAAGGCAGGAATGTATGCGGGCGCTCACCTCAGCTGGTGCTCTCGCAGGTTGGATAAGGCCTCCATCCCGTGGAGATACGAGTAGACGATCTCCAAGTCCTGAGGAACAGAGGAGACGTGTGGTTAGACCCTGGAGGAAAGAGCTGAACCTTACAGAGACAATAATAGGTTTCTACAACAGCTGTGAAGGAAGGAAGCCACAGAAAATTATCACTTAAATTTCAACACTTTCACGAAATTGAAAGCAGCTCAACAATGTGCTGTGGTGATAGTGATAGAGCTGAACAATTCCCCAAAATAATCCAGTAACGGTTATCATTCTCTGTATTACCCATCTTATGCTGTTAAACGAACACATTTTTGGTAATGAGCACTGACATTAATAACAGCATAACAACAACACATCTTTTTTTGATACTTCTGACTACTTTTGCCCACTTTAATCACTTTTCACTCCTTTCTTTGCCACTGTTGGACCATAACTTGCTATTTTCTGACTGTTTTCCAAATTTCCTCACATTTTTTTGCTTAGTTTTCTTGCTTTTAAACAATTTTTGCCATCTTAGACTTCTTCTACCTCTTGCCATTTTTACCACCTGAAAGGTTGTTAAGTCTTTCTCAAATTTGTAACTAAATCTATTTTTTAAATACTGTAAGAAACTATGAATAATAAGTTTTATCCGCAAATCCATAAGCTTGTCCTTCTTAAACGGTTTATTCAATTACTGACACTTGTTGAATTGTTAGTAATGTTAAGGAAATATATTAATTTTGAGAAATTAAAGTCATCCAAATGATTTTTTTTCAAGGCTTTCCTTTTAATTCGACTTTCGAAGCACTCTCTTCACGTTTTTTTTTTTCTTTTTTGCATGAATGCATGTGTACTAGAGCTGAACAATATGGACAAAATATTATATCTCGATATTAATGCCAGATATATCAATATAGATACGATACAATATGACCCTGGGATTAGAGAATACTAAGCATTTTTCAGAAAAATAAAAGCATCATAATTTAACAGGATGTGGAAAGTGGGGTAAATTGATTAGAGCTCGCTGTCAGTCTTCAACATTAACAGAAAGTCACCAATAATCATGTGACTGTCTGAGCTTTACATGCAGGGTGAACTGGGAAAATCTACATTCTTGATATCTTCAATATTGGGATATCAATGTCTTGAATTTTCATATCTCGATACGATAACGATATATCTTTCAGCCCCCTGAACAATGGCAAAATACATATCCTTATCTTTAGTATTCTAAAAATGGACTATTCAAAAGTTTTATCCATCAATGACTCAGTCACACTGATCATTCATCCTGTACTAGAGGACAAACTTACAACTTATCCCACAGAAAAACCTTTTACAAGGTTGATTTGTGCGACTCATTATCAGAGTAGCAGGCAATAAAGCACCTCGCAGAGAGAAATAAAGAACGTACACTGCACAACTATGAACTCCCCATTCAATTACTTCATCAAGTGACCCAGTGAGCGACTCTCAGATTGTTTGGCCTGAATCCAAAGCAGAGGTGAAACAAAGTGGCCCTCTCTGCGCGCTGGCAGCCAGCACAGCTCCTCCACTGTCTGCTGGGACACACTGGGGCTCACTGACTCTGTCTGTGTGTGTTTGTGCCAGTGTTTGTGTGTTGCTGTTTGCAGCCACTGGGATGCCTTTGTCGGCTGCAACTGGAGGTAGATGTGGCGACAGCAGAGCCGAGCAACAACAGAGAGCCTGTGTTAAGACCCCGACAGACACACAAACACACACAGGAAAAAGCACACAGAATGGCCACCCTGTCTCTGGGTTATGTTTCAGGGGGAAACAATCATAAGCTTATTAAAAATGTAAAGAAATGTGGACCACAAATGGCAGACTAACACTTTGTTTGTGCTGCTCGTGTCAGAAAACAAAGTGCTACAAATCACAGTTGCACACAGAGTCTCTTGATGATAAATTAGAGCTGATTCAAGCAGAAAAGGCAGTGGGGAACAAGTATGCAAGTCTGTAACACCCAAAAATGGAATAAATGGGCCAAACACAGCAATAGGACGCATTAAACTACAACACAAATTATAGTTACCACAAAACACCCACCTGTCAGGAACAAATATGTGACACAACACTGCAGACTATTAAGTGATATCCAAACTGTGTTGTGTAACAGGGTGTTGGTCCCTTGAATTAAAGTCTCCTTTGTTATTTGGGTTCGGCCTTTATGAGGCGGACACAGAGAGAAAGTGTCCTCAGGGCAGCCGGGCCCTGTTACATCACACTGTGATATCCTCACTAACCAGATCCTTATGCACAATGTGTCTGTGGTCAGTCAAACACAGGCTCAGAGCAGAGCTGTGATAACAGAGGCCATGTTCAGACACTTACTGCCACCTATTGGAGAACCGGAGAACTGCATGCTTGGTTAAATGTGAAATTTGGATGAATCTGGCTGTTGAGCTGGATTAACAAGTTGAGTGAAGACATCTGGTGTATTCATAACTGTTTTCTTACATTTTCGAGGGAATGATGTATTGAATTATCATCAAACATGATTAACAAATTCATCAAGAGCTATTTCACAGAATAGTCCTGATTTATGGGTCTTTTTCAGGTGCAACAAATTAGTAAACTAGTCTTTCTTTAAAGTATTCTCATTCTCGTTACCATGATGCTGGTGTTGGTTTTTCAGACTCTTATGCTTTAGCTGATGCTAATAATTACTGATCAGTTCAGCTAAAACGCTGAATGTAGAAACTGCAGTCACATTGCAGTCCAAAGAAAACTGTTATTCACATCTTAGTCATATGTTTCAGATGGACTTTAAAAAATGCACTGGGCTACACCAGAACATGACTTTTATTTCTGTCAGGGGCAATATTAAATGTGTCTCTCTTATAGCTAAGCTGGGATTTTTAGATATTCAAATAATTGATTAATAACAAAACAGGGAATATTTCATGTCACTTTTTTTGTTGTTTTTACCAGCCCATGGTTTCTATGTGACAAACCCACGAGAAAGTTGTTGTAGGGCAGCTGGAAGAAATTTTCTCCTTGCCATTTAATAACAAAAACCCTTCCATAAAAACCTTAAAACATTCAAAAAAATGTAAGAAAAAGGGCTGGGACTGTATTTTTTTCCCCCAATTTGATCCTTCTTTAGCTTTTGGAGGATTTTCTACAAAAACAAACAAAAAATTGATGTGAATTGAAAGATAAAACCATGATACTTACACTTAAATCTATTTAGTTGATCAAGGAATAGTTAACAATGACTGTAAAAACTGGAAAAAACAAGAGACAAAAGAAGGGTTTTAGACTAACCCACCAAATAGCTGTAAATATTAATCATTGGTAGTCATTTTGAATCGAAACTAACTTTCAGAATTGTACTGTTTGTGCAGATTTTGGAGCCATCACATCCCAAAAAAATGAAACATTAACTTTAACTCAATTTATTACACCCACTGTTTCTATGTAAATGTATTAGGTTAGTTGATAGCAACAATTTATAGTCAAGTTAGTTGAAATTACAATTAATCCTCTTAACTAACCTAACATATGTACATGGAAACAGCTGAATAAATAAATTTGATAAATGTCAATGTTTAATCTTTTGAGTGCACACTGAAGCAGCTGCATACAGTGAGTGGAGAGATTTGCGTTTATTCTTATGAATTTTGTAATTGCAGGTGGTGGCTGTTTCAAAATGCTGTAATGGCCTAAGTTTTGAGCCAACTGATTCATCAGTCTGGCTACAGAAACATCTTTTTAATTTTTCCTTAATGCAAAGCGTAAACATGGAGCTTATACCTGTTTTATTACAAGAAGAGGTCAACACTAAACAGCGCCAACATAAAAAAAAAAGATTTGATTGAAGCTGTAACTCTTTTTCATGTAATCTATCTTATATATGTTTATGTTACACTCCAACCACAGATGTCTACATTCATATCCCCGTCTTATGTCACCACCACACCCTAAAACTCACCACTGGGCTTACAGGAAAAGATGTATGACAAGAAAAATCTGCCGCATACCAGTGTCTCAGGGAGGGCGTGTTTTTAAAAGGATTATTAGAAGAATTTGCAAAAAAAAAATCCCATCAGGAAAAAGGAAGCAGTCAGTTGAAAAAAAGGAAAAATTCTGACTCTGTTGACCAACAAAGGAAAAAACTCCCTTCTTACACAAAGCATCAAATAATCCACAGACAGGATCACCACTAGGTGGCAGTGTTGCAGGGTTATTTGCTCCCCAGTGACATCACATTGAATGAAGCAGCACCACTCAAACAGCAGCCTCACAGGGAGAAATATGCAAAACCATCAATTGTGGCTTGGGTCTCAAATATTTCAGATAGGCTGTATGGAAAGAATGTAAAGGACCCCATCTTTTCCAATCCTGGGGCCGTGCATTTTCCGGTCGGATTCTTTTTCTGTCTGCCCTCTTTTTGGTTGGAGCCAAACAAAGTGACCACAAAGTGCACGGCGAGGGGAGACGTAATCATCGAATCACAACACAACAACCTCTCGGTTTCAAACAGGCTTTCTGTGCTTTCCTCACCCTGATCCGAACGCTCAAAAATAAAAGACTTAAATTACTTTAACAGCTGAGATCAAAAAGCAGAGAGTGTTTGATCTGTGCTTTCAACATCTATTAGGTGACGCCGGCTTCATTTTCATTCACATCTTAGCCCGAGAGCAGGAACAGCCTCTCGTGGGCAAGAAAGAGGATGGAGATGAGAAGAAGAGTGGCAGAAACTAGGACATGCTGATGAAGGCTGCATCCAGCCAAAATTCATCACATTGTTTCTGCTGAATACAGACAAAGCTTGCTCATTTTTTATTTATTTCTCTACTGTTAGCTTCTGGGCTTCTGGGTGGACTCAGACTCCCATGTAGGCAACAGCAGTAACACCCTCTAATCCCTCCTCCTTCCTTTTCTGGACTAATCCTTCCAGGAACACAGGTGGCCCCCGCTGGAGGAAAAACATACCAAGATGCTGCTCTTGATAAAAGCTCATTCAAATTTCAGAAAACCAGCAACTGCATTCCTCTCATACCAGTTATGTGAGTGTGCTGTAAACGTTTGTTTCCTCTGTCATCACCGTACACCTCAGTTTGTCACACTCATGGTAGCAGAGCAATGCAGCCCAACGAGTGGAAGCATTTCCTCTCTTTAAAAGAAACAATGGTACGCCTTGTCTCCGCTGTTTGTAGCCCAAACACACACACACACACACACACTCTCTCCCTCACACACCAACCAAAAGATCCCTCCATTTTCCACCTATTATGTTCGGCCCCAGAGGGAGAGGGTGCAGCGTTGGGCAAAGCGCCAGCACGTTGAGTGGCAAAGCATTCAGTGGGAAAAAAAGGGGTCAAGGAAGTTGTGATGTTTTTCCTGCGCTGATTGTCTTCATTTAGACTGAGGAGGAAACAAAGAGGCTTAAGGATGCAGTCAAAACAAATACAGCTTAACCTGAGGGAAGACTCCGGCAGAAAGTCACACGATTGTTGTTGTTGTGTTGATTTTGTTTACGTCAATGAAAGTTAGACCCTTTAAATCTGAGTATATCTTGTTTTTTTCCCATTTTCCAGAGCTGAAGCAACATTATAGCGGCTTTGTTTCATCCAACCGACATTTAAAAATTCTATGGACGTTTATCTTATCAAAGAGATGTAAAAACTAATCGTCGACCCATGAAACTGCGCAAAAAGGCCAGCAAATGCACAAATTTTTCTTTTTATTATTCCACCCAGTGATTCTTGCAACTTTGGACAAAGGTTTTACAAAGCAAAAAAGAGAAAAATTCAAGAGAAAAATATAAAATGGCATCGACATTACTTTAAAAAAAAATTAAAAATACAAAGATAAATTGACTAAAAAATATCTAGTTGAGTCCTAACAAAATAAATCATACCATTAATAAAGTTTAAGCCTTGATCCAAAGAGATGTTTTGAGTTGGTTGTGAATCAGTCTGCCATTAATACTGATGTAAACAATGCAAAAAGAAAGAAAAAGTAAGAAAAAAAAACACAGAAATTTGTAGTGATTTTAATGCCTGGATACACCAAATGGTCTAAATGACAATATTTCACAACAATTCACCCAAAAATGCAACTAAACTAAAGAAAAACCTGCATTTACATGGAAACACTGAGGGTCTGAAGACACTGTAGTATGCATGCCAAGCCTGTAGTTGGCAGTATAACTGTTGGGGGCATTAACACAACAGCAATTTATAGGCAGAAGAAGAGGCGAGCTGATCATCTGGCGTTTAAATTTAATGATTGATTGCAGAAGTGGAGCAACAGAGGCAGATTTTGTCAGCAAATTCAGAAGCACAAGCACAACACTGTAGTCTGCCATTGTTAGTGTTGTTGTTGCCTGGTTACTGCAATTTAAGTTGCCACAGTGAAAGTATAATACACACGAAAAACGGAGCATGATGCCATGCTTAAAAAAAAGAACAGTATGGTTATGTTGTGTTGGCAGGGTCCCAAAGTTCCTCACTAGAGCTTTAAAATCTCAACAATTTAAAAGCAGGTTTTGACTGCTTCTTACTCAATAGTTCCCAAATTTCAGCCTGCAATCCCAATAATAGTTGTACTGGAGACTCCCAACCCCTTGCTGTGGGACTACACTAATAAACTGATTCAAAAATAGACAAAAATGAACCAAAATAAAGCCTGAGATAATTGATTAGTTAAAGATTAGACTCACTATGTGCACACATTCCTTAGTGTCCAAAATTATTCGCCACTGATAATGTTGTTATTCTGTGGAAAACAGATCCAAAATTTGCCGTTTGCATAGTTTTGCATGAAATGGGTTAAGGTTATTTTGCTTATATTTTTACTGCAACTGTACGAAATGTGCATTGCTAACAGTTTGTGGCTTTTGAAGGCACTTTGCCACAACCCATCAGTATCTGTCACGATAACAAATTTTGCTGGACGATAAATTGTCCCAAAAATTATTGCAATAAATGATAATATTGCCGCTTTGATACCGTTTTCAACTATATAATAATGGAATAATAGTGCAAGTACACCCTTTTAAAGATAAATAACCTTTTATTTCTTAAGAATATTTAAGATTGGAATTATATTATGAAAAAAGACATTGTAAATATCCAAAATAAATCATCAACACAACCAAAAACAGTTGATAAAATTGACTGTCAGCCTCTGTTAACAAATAAAGTATAAAGCCTCTGTAAACAAAATCGCACTTCAATATATATTAAACATTAGGTTCAGATATTAAGATCTTTCACAGGCAAAACTGCCAATCCAGTTCGGACTTTTTTAAACAAAAAAATGCACTTGAATTAAAACCACACAAAACCAAAAGCAATATATCAAATAGACCCTGTTACTCACAGCGATACAGCAAAGTTAACTCATTATCCAGTGTCTTTGGTTATTAAAAAAACTTATTGAGCCCAGCAAACTTATCAAGCTCATTTTTAATTATCGGGCAATTAACTGATTTATTGATTATTGCGACAGGCCTACCCATCAGTGTTTCAACAAACTTTCTATTGCAGAATAAAAACATGAATTCAGTGTCTTTTAGATATCAGAGGAGTTTGATTTCCTTGTAACCGTGTGAAATAAACTGTAACTCAGTATTTGTTAAAACTGATTCACCAGCCCGAGGTCACCCTGCACTACAGTCGCACAACACGTTTTCTTTTCTTATCTCTTAACACCAGTGTCTGTTTGCCAGATAGCGCGCCTTCCCTCTGCTCAGGCTCTTTCACTGTGGCACAAATGGTCGGTCCATTTATTCATTTGGCTGTGGCTGAGAGCAGATAGCAGACCTTCGCATGCATCCATCACCCGCCGCAGACAAACATCAAAGAAAGGGGGCTGCAACCTTTCAAATACAATAGAGCACTGTGAGCCAGATAAACAAAGAGTCTCAGGTAAAAGAGGAGAGGGACTTCTCTGATGACCTACAGCGCCTTTGTGTCTGATGGATGAGCACAGATTTGAATATCCTGACACCTCTCATGGGTCCTGTTAAATAAATCACCGGCTTTTCTCACCTATCTTGTCTCCTGATTTCTGCTATTTTCTGGGAAATGTCAAATAAATTAGCACCAATTCATGACAGCGATAAATCAGCGTGTAAAAACACTGCTCCGTTCATGTGTATCAAGGGGGCGATGCAGTAAACAGCAGATGATGAGGTTATGTTTGTATATGGTGCTGGAATGACCGATTAAGTGTTATAAAGCCATAAAAGCGGAGTGGATGACTGTTTCAGTGAAGCTCTGCCCTCTCTGAGTCATCACGCAGAGTAAATCAATGATGCTGTCTCCCGTGTTGACAACATTAGCATCTCCAGACGTCTGCATGTGTTCGTGCTGGCTGCTGTCGAGGAAATCCTTCTATAATGTTTTCCTGTCTGCATTCCTCTTCCTGTGTCCGAGCTGGACAATATGTCCACTTTGTGCTTGGATATTTAGCAGTAATAGGTGTCTGGTTTTGTTGTCTCTACTGTCGCTTTAATAATTGAACTCTGTAGGTATGATAATATAATTCAGAGGGCTCAGGAAGGGTTTAAAGAGGGGGTAGTGTGCTCGATTTCCAGCTTTAATTTGTCCCTCTCATACCTCTGTAGTAGGAATGATGAGTCAGGATTTTCATATAATCAGATAAGTGTTCATTCATAAAGAACTGAGAAGCTAAAGTCACCATTTTTCTTCCCAGGACATATATTTTTCAATTATTTTTTTTTACCAGGGCCTGGTTGTACATCCAGCACTTAGCACCTGTAGTCCCTCTGAAAGCTGACAATTAAAAACAAAAGAAGAAGAAACAATGTGGTTCTCTGAAATTCAAATACAGAGAAATTCACAGTGACTGTTGGCTCTCAAAGGCTTCTTTTTTGTGATATACAAAGCACAACGAAGGTTAAGTGTGATCTTGTCTTGGCACACAAGTCAACGACAACTCAGCCCAGAGTGTCATGGAATTTTCCTAGTTTCTTATTATTCTACACAATTATTACCTTAATTTCCTCTGTATGTCTCAAATATAGTCACAGCCCTATATTTGGCCTTAGATACACACATTCCTGTATTCTTCCATAGTGAGGACTGTTTCTCTTGTATCAGGATGAGAGGGACATCCTAAGCTGAACTCATTGGTCTCCTAAATAGACATAACAAACATCAGAAATGATAAATACTGAATACACAGAGAGGTCTGGCAGAATTGACTCTGCACTACACTGCGCATCCAAGTGTACTGTCTGTCACTTCTCCTCGATTGAGCTATATAAACTTTTTCAACTTAAGTTATCTGAGTCTCCTGAGTTTTCTTCTTCAAGTGGTCAAGCTTCCAGAAAATTCCTCAACACAGAGAGCAAAGCACCCAGCAGCATTGACGATTCAATTAATCCTTAAATAGTTCCCATTTACTACTGAATATCATGCTATATATATGCTACTCTGTGGTAGCTTTCTAGATGTTGCTGTCTAAATGGAAAGAGTTTTCTGCTCCACTTTTGCTTCACTTCCATTGTGGCAACTTAAATTGTTATGCGCAAACCCAACAACTACAGTAAGAGTGGCAGACTACCTTCTGTTGCTGAGTCTGCTGACTGCCTTTCAACCAAATATGCATCTGTTGCACTAACATACACCAGATGATCATCTATATTTCTGTTTCCAAACTGTTGTTTTATATATAGCTACTGCAGTTGTAGCGCCATCTACAGGCCTGGCATGCACACTGCAGTGTTCTCAGTCCATCAGAGTGTAAACGTAGATTTGCATTTTCTGCGTTACAACTGAAACATTGCCCTGTCAACGGGGCTTAAGTTGTCATCATCAGTGAACCAGTGTGTCTCTATTCAAATGTCAGTTATGAATCAGTATCACATGTTTTGGATCCGACATCTGCCCCAGAAAGTTCAGAAAGGTAACAAGGAGAAAATGTCCCGTGAGAACGAGAGCAGGTTGTTTCTATTGTGTAGGTTTTAACTTTATGATGCTCTTTTCTGGAAATTTATCCACCTTTAACAACACAGACTGAATAAGTCTTGTGTCATGTTTACCTCACAACTTAAAACTTTGCTCATATTTCGTAGAGAAAAGTTCAATCTTGGCATTTCAACTTTAACGTGTGTTATCTGTAAATACGAGTAAGCACAGTTTCACCTCTTTGATGAGAAGGGTAAGAAATGTTATTGAAATCACTGCTGTAAGCGTCAAATGCTGTGAGTCCATGACGGCATGATCAATTCACATCAACATGCGAAAGAGAAAAAAGCTCAAGTGATGGGAATAGTTGAATAACTTTGACACAAACTGAGAAAAGTTAAGATTTCTTACACAGCAAAGCAATCAACCAACGGGCTGAGTTTGTTGTGATTCCTGGCAAAGCAAGATTTCACATCAGAGCGAGTCTGCATCGGTGTTTACATCTCTGTTAAACATTTCATCTAAGATTAAACTGCTAAAATCCTATTTCCTAAAATAAAATGTCCAAAGAGGAAGAAAATGCTCATCGTGTCCACATTTTCTCCCTGGCTCGTTCACGCTACCGCTCTGTCTTCCAGTTCATCTTTATTCTTATCCAGCCAACAGGAACAGAAAGGCAGAGAGAGTGAGAGAAAAGCAAGAGGCCCCCTTCTGTGAGGCATATGTACTTTTGTCAGCACTGGCAGGAAACTTGTCGGACTGAATTTTCACACTGAGTCACATCTCACCGGCAAATTGTGTAAAAACGGCAATTGCCATCCTCCCTTCTGTCCACTGTGGCTGCCATTTGCTGATTCTGCTCTGAAAAATCAAAGTTTTTAAGTTTAAGCTTTAAAAACTTTCAGTGGAAACAGCAGTTCAGGACAAGGAAGCGCTGATTAAGGGTGAAAAACAATGCAATTAAAGATCAAATTAAATCTGCCGTCTGTCCCCTCCAGCCGCTTGTTTTCTTGACTCTGCGTTCAGGAGAGAAGCTGCATCTTTCTTCCAGTCGGCTCATTACAGCCTTCCCGGCTAAGATGCTTACGACCTTGATCCCTGGCAGTCAAAGAAGGAATGGCCGTTCTAATCACGGCACTTTGCGCGGGGAGGATTTGTTGTCGTTCTGTTTCAGAAAATAGCTGTGAAAAGCACAAATTAATCCCCCGCGATTCTGGAGCGAGGACGACCTACTTCTACAACAATTGCTCACTTGTCACTGCGGGGTGAGCTTTAAACTGCACATACCTTCACCCCCTGAACCTCACTGTGGCCGCTCCAAGGTTGGGATTCATGCATGATGCAAAAGCAGCTCATTAGGGTGACATAACCGTGATTAAAGAAACCGGATTATGCTTTCTGTTTGAACTGCGAAACATGTGGGCGTTGGATTTTCTATATTAGTTTCTTTTTAGTGGAGCAACATATTCAAACATAAACAAATTAAGCTGTGTGTAATGGAATCTATTAATTCTTTTTCATGCAGCGCTGCACCACATCTTGATCCAGAACGTTTCCCGTTTGAAGTTTTGACCTTTTCCAGCTCTGCCTTTCTACGCCAGCGACCCCTCACTCAGTGACGCGTCGGTATTCCTGGATCCTCTTACCGTGGCAGCAGAGGGGCCGTCTTGTGTGTCAGGTCGGGGTGAGGCCTGCATTCCTCGGATGACACCGGCTAGATAATGTCTCAGTCTGCACACCAGCAGACGCATCCAAGGGGCCATCTCAGTCTGACCCCCCGCTGCTCGCTAACCTATGGACAGTACCGTATGGACACATACCAAGAGGAGGGGCCCTCTGGGTGAGGGGACACGAGCGAGCTTCAAGGAGAAAGAAGCTGCATGACATGATCACATTTTACGACGACACGGCTCGCAATAAATACCTCATATATGTTTTTGATATTAGGTTTCTGCTGTTCAACATGTGTTTACTTTGAGCTTTTTGGGAAATAGCAATAATCATTCTAGATTTTCTAGCATTTAAAAGCTCATACGTGGGATAAATCACCACTTATTGATCTGATTCTTTATCAATTCAATCTGTGAATTTCTCTTGTGCAAAAAGTAGGTTTGCAGCTTTTCTGTGTCAATAACATTTTATTGAATTTACAAGTAAATAAATATGAAATCAGTCAATGGATTTACATATCTCTGGACGTAAAAATTTTTTTAAAAAGGAGTAAAAATCGCACTTCAGGCGACGTAAATTTATTGTTTTGTTGTATGTCAAGTATGCTTCGAGTTTTTTAGAGCCTTGAGCTTGCCGTAGTTTTGCCAAAGTCAGCCATAAGTCTGCACTACCTGTTAGTAATTGGAAACTGTTCACAAGAAGTAATTGTGACATGTTTCTGAGATGAAGTTGGAATTCTGTTTAAAAATCAAAGTTGTATTGATGTATGCTAACTGCTAGCATATCAATGCAATTCCCTGTATACTTTAGCATCAAGCTAACACTTTGTTTTATATGGTTTTTAGTAAATGTGTTTAACATCTTGAATGTATTGAATATGAATCTCTTGTGAGAGAGTAATGTACGTTTCTTTGTGTGTTTAATTTTATAGTTTCTTGAGTAAAACCTCAGACAGAAAAGCATGAATCACAGTTTTCTTTAAGCAAAAAGGTTAATGGTGTCAATGGATTCAACCATTTCTTATCACTTTATTACAGGGACTGGTTCTCGATACCCAACCCTAGTTCAAAGTGCTTTTACTTTGAGTTTTTGGGGACATAGCAACAAAGATTCTTGATTTTTTGAAATTTAAAAGCTCATATAATCAGATAATTCCACAAGAAATGCAGTTACTGGCTGCAGATATATTTTACCTTACAGTTTATTTAAGCACAGAGTTTGTTAGCTAGACTGCTAAAATGTCACTTCTGTTGGATAAAATCTTCCTGTGCATCCACTACGCTCTACAAACTAACTTAAAATGCCGCACTGCATTAAAAAATGCTATGTAAATTGATTTCTGGCCATGTAATAAAAGCATATGGCTGCATTATTGGCAGAATAACAACTTGTAAGCAAGTGTCTGAGTGTAATGAAGAGGACAGAGCTGCTATGTGAGGAGATAAACAGCCTGTAGCAGTATAACGAGGTAAACAGACCACTGGGAGTCAGACAGCCTGTGTTGAAGGTTGGAAGGTCATGTTGCCTACGGTGCAGTATCTGCTAATGGCAATATATTGCATTATATTGTCATCTCAGCACAAACGCCGCAGCATGTCTGTGTCAGTGTGCCAAGTGGGACTGAAGAAGACCTCCACCCGCCCCTCCTCGTGCAGACGAAACAGCAGCGATGGCAGTTTATTCCAAATGGGTACGGCGTTCGTCATACACCTCAGGGGGCAGCAGTGTGATGTGCCAGTGTGTGCATGTCAGTCTATGTTTGTGTTATCATGTGTGTGTGTGTATTCCCTTGCCTTTGTTTGTACATTCCTAGTGTTAACAGGGTGGCCGGGCAGCTGTCCTTGAGTCTGTATTGACAGAGAGTGTGGGATCTGCTGGGTATTTTTATCCATTAGCCTGCGTGAGAGAGCAGGTGGAGGCTTTGTGGACTACAACAAGGTCACACGGTGACAAGCAAACGCTACATGATGCTATCTGTGGCTGCTGTGGTCAAACGCCGGGGTCTAGACGTCCACTTATACAAAGACCAGGCGTGTGGAGATAGAAAAGAGCTTTGATGATGAGGCATAAGAGCCTGTTTCTAAAGTAGAAGTTACTACTTAGGCTACTGAAAGACGATTTCACCATATTTAGTGTTTCTCAACCCTAATAAGGGTCACGAGATGATTTCTTTGGGTCACTACATCCTTTTGAAAATGTAATCAATGTTAAATCACATATTTTGAAGCAGGGTTGTTTTAGTTGTTTCCTGCTTCATTATTTTTCCAGAATTTGTTGTATCAAGTAATGTGTATATAATCTGAACTGCAGTGTTTTGCCTGAACGAGTTCATACAGCGATTGTTCATGAACTCACTCATATTCTGCTAAAACATAAAATCGAACCAAGTGTTTATGCCTTATTTTAAGTAAAAACTGCCTTTCTCTTCTTAATATAAGCCACGTTAAACAGACCAATGCAGAAAAATGTCTTATTTCAAGTTATTTAATGTCGAAAACGATGTCTGAATTGCTTGAAACACGTAAAAAAAAATATGTCAATGGAGTTAAACAAAAATTCTTGTTTAAGACAAAACTTAAAAAGCAAATTTGGGTATTTTCTTTAACTTGTTTCAAGCAAATCAGACATTTTTGTTTTTAAAAAAAACTGAAATAACAAATTTTTCTGGACTTGAGAGTTGAATGTGGCTCATCAAGAAAAAAAAAAGACAATTTTTAATAAAAATAAGACAAACACTTGCTCAGATTTTACTTTTTGCAGAGTGGACAAACACGAACTAAACGTATTTCTGCCTGACTGACAACGTAAAATTTATTAAGACCCCAAAAAATCTTGACACAAAAATAGGAAGACAAAAATGTTGACTTGTCGTTCTACACATTCAGCATCATAAATGTTGAAAATGAAGCACAAGCTGTTCCCCCCCCCCCCCCCCCTGTTTCGTTATGGTTTTAATTAGTATGTGTTGATTTTTGTTTTCTTGAATTCAAAATAAAAATAAAAAAATCCTGAGGGTCTCAGATACCAGTGCATGTTAAATTGGGGGTCACGACTCAAAATGGTTGAGAACCAATATCAGCAAGCAGAACTAAAACTGTGACTGAAAAAATAAACAAAACAGTTAAGACGCCCTGTGTTTAAAGCATGTGCCCACTGAATGTAGTTGGCATGTACTACACAAAGCTAATTAGCAGCTCTTATTATCATTAAGGGTGTTAACTCAGCAGGTTAAGCTTGCAGAGCACATGGCCCTCCTCACTCTTCCTCACTGTCTTAATGCTGAATTAAACAGCAACAACAATCACATTTCCACCTGTTCCAGCATGTTCTGCCTCTTTTTGTCTGCATCTACAAAACATCCAGCCATCCACAACTGTCCCTTTTGGACTTCATTAAGCAGAATTACACCTCTGAATGACGCTGTGTGCCTGGAGTGGCTGTTGGGGCAGTCAAAGAGAAAATTTAAAGGCCATTTGGAGCCGCTGTTTGTTTCCCACCGTGGCCGTGCAGCTGGTGGACAAGGGAACTGGCTGAACGGGAATCAGGGCAGGCATGTGAATGAGCTTAGCAGCACCTACTTGAGCTGCCTGCCAGAATAAAACCCTCAAGAACTAAAATGCACTGGGCTCTCTTGAGGCATGCAAATTAGGTTCATGCAAGGCTGCACGAGAAGAAAAAAAAAAAAAAGGAGTTTTCAACTTTCTTGAAAGAACCTTGAAGAAATTTATCAAGAAGGTCTTTAAAAAAACATGTTTCACCCAGAGGAAGCTAATTTGTCTTAGCAGTGAATGAATGCTGACCTCTGTAACCTGTCTGCTTTCATCAGGGCTAAAGTAAGCTCACACAGATGTTGGTGAGAGGTGAGAGTATGTGTCTTCAACAGGACTGCGCAGCCAAACCCCATCATGATATATAAGAAGTCAGCTTGGGTGCCATCGAGGCATGTCAAAATACGTCTTAACAGTGTTAGGAATGTGTAGCACTAAGTTGTTGCTGAAGATGCATGATGATGTGAAGCATACCATGGCAAGAGATAATGCAAAAAGTGATTCTCTGATAAGCTTTATCACATTTCTCTCACTGCGTGTAGAAACCCCTACAGCAAGGCAAGGCTACATGATGTGAAATTTATACCACTGTATTCTTCAGGGGTCAACTTTATTTCACTATAAAAAAATCCAATGTACTGACATCACTTTTCAGAATAAAGGTGTTTAGACTCAGGCTCAATTGCTATATAGGGAACGATACATTTCTTATTATCATTTCCATTACGAACAAACTACACAGTGTGAATTATTTCAAGCCTGTATCTCTTGAAGTGTTGATGATTATGGCTTAAAGATAACGAAACCCCAACAAATACCAATTCCATTTCTGTTTCTTGTGACTACTTTTTTGCCCATTTTGGTCACTTTCGACTCTTTATTGCTTCTTTTGGACAGTTGTTTTGCCATTTTTTCCAAATTTTCTCCCAAATTTCACCCATTTTTGCTACTTTACACTTATTTTTATTATTATTTCTTGCTGTTTTTGACACTTTTCGGTTGTTCTTCTTGCAGAATCAACTTTAATGGCCAGGTACAAGGGATGAACATACAAGGAATTTGGGTAATACTTTATATTAGGGAGCACATATTCATTAATTTATGGTCAATAAGTATTAATTAGGAGTTAATATATGGAAATGTCTGAATTCATGGTGCAATAGAGGTAGAATAAGGGGTTAATGAGTGCTTAATAAATACTAATTAGGGGCTAATAAGCTACGTATACGCATGTTAGTGAGCACCTTGTTAATGGTGAATATGTGTTGCCTAATCTAAAGTGTTATCAGAATTTGCTCTGGTATACCGTGCTCTCTTGTTAAGGTAATAGTAAGGCATAAAAAGGGAAAATAATAATAATAATAATAAAAAATTGCATTTTGGATATTATAGACAACTGTAAAAAAGTAGTCGCAAAAATAGTTTTCAACAATTTGGCTCCTTGGTTGAGTAAAACTGGTGTAGAGCATAAAACATCTACAGCAAAAAAGAAATATCTGGTATACTGGCACATTTGGGATTAAAAAAACATTGCACTGTCTGAGATTAGAATATTATCTGTTGCAAAAGGCTTTGCAACTAAATGCCTAGTCCTATTTTAGACCAGAAGTCACAGCTACAAACCACCTCTCCCTAATCATCCTGTTTGTCTTAAGACATCAGCGTAAACACACTAACGCAGGCAGACCTGGTGTGATTAAGCTCTGTTATATGCTGGCATCAAACTTAAGAAATTTAACCTGTCATAAGCCATTACTCAATCTCCTAGAATGAAAAAAAAAACCCACACCTCCTTTCACATAAGAAGGAGGATTTGCTCTTTGATTAGCGTGAAGTGTCAGAGCAGGACAGGGAGTGAATCTATGTCAAGTCTATGTAGTTGTCACTCACTAATTACTCTGCTACGCTTCTATTTTTACCCTCCACAGTAGCTGACTGGTGTTAAAGGGAGTAAATCTCTCTCACGTGAGCATTAGAACCGAGAAAAATACACATACGTGTGATTGAACCAGTCAAGTGTTACAGAATTCCTCTGGTGACACTGAAACCAGCACACCACCCAACCATACTCTCGAGGAAGAAATGTGATGATATCATTATGAAGCAATGCCAAATTCCAGTTTTCATGTCACTCCCTTGTCTTTGTCCTCTCATTTGTGAATGATTATGTTCTACCCAATAGAACAAAGACAATACAAGTTACCAGTTTGTGCATCAGCTTTTGAACACGATTTCAAAAGTTTGGGATATGAGGTGAAATGAATAAAGAGATGCATTGTTCAAAGTAAAGGCAGGCAGTGGTAAATAAACTTAGCATGATTAGTAAAGTGGATTATTCTTTGCTGTAATAATGCTTTTTCACAATGAAGCTTATATGGAGCTACATTTATAAGAAATATGCATTTGTGGGATGAGTATGTGGTTTGCACCCATGAAACATTTGCAAAATCTTCTATGGCAGCGCCAAAAAGCTTATTCTACCGTTGACTCCTGTTTTGCTCCCAAATTGGCAACTGATTCAACCCACCAAACAAGAGTCAGTCAGTTTTTCACACGCACAGAGCGGGGCCAACTAAGGTCATGGCTCAATCGCAAAGACTAAGTGGCAATGAGTGAACTTTTAAGATCTTTGCAGATGTAGATCTTTTGGGTGAAGGCTGCGCAGTTGATATGCTTCTCTCTAGGAAACACATTGATTGGTTTTCTCTCACTTTAGACGGATTCAGTTTTTATCCCCATCTCGAAGCTTTTCCTCAACCGACAGAACTGACAACGATTGTGATGATGTTTGTTGATGACACATACTAGGGTTGTCAAAAGTATCGATACTCAAGCACTGTATCCGGATACAATACTAATTTGCCATGGTATCGATACTATGATACAAAAAAGTGTAGCTGAGGTGAATTCAGCTTTTCAGTCGTGTGATGTTCATTTTAAATGGTAATTTTGTTAAATAAAGATTTTTTGATTGTTTGCAAGTGTCAAATTGTTTTATAACTTATATTTGGGTAAATTATTTTGCATTTACTTGCACTAAGTTAAAACATGATTGTCTTCTTTCCATCATTTTCTGGTTATATAATAATTATATTTCCTTGATTATTTATCGAGGTTTCTGTTTTTCATGTTTATGAAACATTTTTAATGCATTTTTTTAAGAATTCGTCAGTTTTTTTAGAATTCCCCCAAGTATCAAGAATGGTGTCGAGTATTGAATATCTTCCTGGGTATCGATATGGAGTTAGAAATTTTGGTATCGTGACAACCCTAACACATACTTCACTTTTTAATTACATTTTGGACACAGCATTTGGTTACATCATCAACCAATTATTATTACATTTTGGGTTTTACTCCATTTTCTTCACTTACATTTTAGGTCGTTTTTATATTTTGTGTGACTGTTACATATTGGGCTCTAAAGCACCATTTCTACCAAACGGTCCAGATCGGTACAGTTAGGTACTGGTTGAATCAGTATAGTCTGATCCTGTTTGTGTTTCCACAGCTAACTCTGCTCTTCTTGGTAAGAAATGTGTAAGCTAGATGCCGATAGCTGCTTGAGTTACGTCACAGCATAGCGGCATCACACAGTGTTTCCAACCCAAAACGCTGTTTCATGATGCCCTTTTCTCAAAACAAAAAAAAGTTATCTACCCTCAGTCTGTTCTAGGTCTGACTAAGCTGTTAAGATGCATTTTAATCGTCTGATCTCACACTGACTGAGCTCACAGTCTGATTTCCAAAGCTGCGTATGGTGAATGTTAGAATAAGCTGTTTGGCATTGGCAGAGAACATCTGGCAAATTTTTAATGGAC
Organism: Thalassoma bifasciatum; assembly: GCA_008086565.1. Taxonomy (NCBI): domain Eukaryota; kingdom Metazoa; phylum Chordata; class Actinopteri; order Labriformes; family Labridae; genus Thalassoma; species Thalassoma bifasciatum. The sequence goes on from RPOG01006044.1 coordinate 19,195, forward strand.
ATACTTAGCACTGCCTCTCTTCCAAAAAATGCATGTTCCTTACAAATGTGGCACAATTTAAAAGGAAGATAGAAAGCTTTACAATCAGACTTTTGCTGAGCTCATTTATCCCCCTCTTAATTTTCTAAATCCACATTTCCACCCTCCTCTTGGTTCGGGTAAATACAGTTATGTGATAAAAGTTTTGTGTCTGAGTGCGGTTACAAATTAGTATCACACATATGGTATTAGTCATGCCACACTAATACAGGATCTCACAGCGATCTAATTAGCGCTGTGTGATATTTGCAGACTCAGTCACACCCCGTAATACCAGAGCGCTGTCACACAGGGCAAGAAGTCAAAGCTATTAACAGCTTCAAGAATGAGTTAGAGGTCTGGGATGAGACATAACTGAACTGCTACTGTGAGATGAGAGAAATATGATCAAGATTCAAGGTTTAAGTGTGTCACTGTTCCTTTAACTGTTTAGACTTAAAAGAAATTAGGGGCTGCAATAGTTCTCAGTGCTAATCCAACCAATCCTATTTCACAAAGGAAACTAGGACAAGTCATGATTTCACATAAATACACAAAATACACACTCAGTGTAAGCAAACACACTGCCGCCTCTTGACACAGTTTGTGACCGCAGAGCTGCACCATGACAACCGCTACTCTGACCACAAGCCCCATTCAAAGTCAACCACTGTACACTGCAGTAAACACAGCTGCAACACTCACTGAAGCTGCAACAGCTGCACAATTAGTAACAACAATGATGAGAAAATCATGTGTTACAATCTCAGTTTATAGCGTGAAGACACAACGCAGTTTCGTAATACCACACACGGTGGAAGTAGTTGAAAAACCAGGTTTTTAATCGAGTGATTTATCATTAATCAAAAGAAATTAGGAGCTCCAAACAAATTTGCAAGAAAAAGTAAAATATTTCAATTTTTTAGATTTTTTTTTTCGTGTTAAACCACATTTCTAATTCCCCAAAGGTTTTATTGATTATGATACCTTGGGTTTAAAGTCACTGCTCCTACTTTACTGAAGCCTCAACAACAACAATGGCTCCATGTGGACTCCACGGTGGACTCTGACCAGCGCTGAACACAAAGAGATCTCTCAGCTCTGTCATTGAACCTCATCGTAGCAGGTTCTTTCCCGGGAACAAAGCCAACTGTCCAGCCAAATGAAACTCGCTCCATCTCGCTCAAACAAAGGCCTCAAAGAGGTGCAGCGCAATCATCACAAAGTTACGCAACATCATATAAAGATCAATTCATGGGAGCTCAAAGTGAAAAAACAAGGAGTGAAGAGTAGGGTGGATGAAGTGGGGCTGGGGATGTGCTTTAATCTTCCTGGGACAAATGGCTCTCTTGGTGGCCTAAATGATCCAAAAATGCACGGTCCCAGCCCCCCCCCTCTTTCTTCTATCCAATTAACTTGACACAAATAGAAGCCAAAGGCAGGAGGAGAGTTGCAAATGAAATCCCCCCCGAGTCCCACAATAGGAGAAAAATAACAGATTCTCAACAGCGCCTGAGTTCAATATTTCACTGTGACTGAATCCATTTTATCTCCGTCCCAGCCTGTGGAGCCATTAATCCTATTCAAACATTTATGAAATTCAATAATCAATTTCTAAATCTTTGCTGCCTCTTTCTCCTACAGCCCTCTGCATGAAGTCATTCCAGCATTGCAGCTCGACTCTTCTGACCAGTTGCTAGGGAACAACCGGAGAGACTCTTTCACCGCCAGAGCGGCTTTCACACGAGCCAGACCTCTTTTTAAGGACCCAAAGCCACAAAAACTCCAAGGTCCCCAGAGGAAAGCTGGCATTTGTTTATAGATGGGAAACATCTTGTAAACGTCCATGTACAGTAGTTCAGAAGCATGTTGATGTTGTTGTGGCAGCTTTTAGAAAAAAATGTGAACTTCATGAAGCCAAAGAGTACAGACACAAGGATACACATGAGGATATGAACAAAGTTAAGTATCAGGACACACAAGTACATAATATATGAGAGACTGAGTATGAGAATAGACATGAGTAAACACATGAGGATGTATGAGAATAAGTATGATGGAAGATGCAAATGAGGGATGTACACAACAGGATTCACATGGGCACACATGGGGGTTTGAATGAGGATACATATGAAGGCATGTACAAAGATAAGTATGAGGATATCTTCACACTTGTAAATTTTACATCTTAATCTTGCTCATTTTGAACAAATGTGAAAGGCTAACTCAGTCTAAAAATAGAGAAACGATTGCTGTAATTGTTGTCGCTTCCATCTTCTTATTGCTGTTATTGTTTCTGGGGGTTTTGGTTTGTTTTTGTTGTTGAGGGTTTCTTTTTCTTCCTTTTTTATTTTATTTAGTCTTTGTATTCATTGGTCATATAATCTGTGTTTTCTGACCAAATAGCAAGGATAATCTGAACAATTTGCTGTCCTCAATGTTTTTTCTTTTCTGTTTTCGGAGTGGGAGGGGGTCTGTATACTTTGGAAGTAAATTGAACACTCAATAAAAATATTGTTGGCAAAAAAAGTATGAGGGTATGCATGAGGATAAGTATGAGGGAACACATTAATGTCCACAGAAGGATAAACATAAGGGTACAAGTTACAAATGAGGATACACAAGTCTGATGACACAAAAGATGATAGACATGAGGGTTCACATGAGGACACACAGGACGATATGTATGAGATGCATGAGGGTACATGTTGGGATACATATGAAAATCAGTGTGTGGAGGATAAATAAGATAAAACATATGAGGTTATTTTCTAAGAGGACACCAATGAGGGTACACATGAGGGTAAACACCTACATAAACTCACATAAAAATACAAATGAGGATTTACATGAGGACACACATTAGAGAGACATAAGGACACACATGAGTGGACGAGTGATTCTATAATGAAGGGTTTATTTCAGGTGTGACAAAAAGTGAAAAAATCATGTGCTATTATATTCTCGTTTTGAATAGTATATGCCTGGAAATTCATCAATTAGCATGCTTAATATATGATGAATTACTATTACATTAGATTCAGCTCTCTAGAAATGACCCTCATCATTTAAATCACAGTTAATTCAACATTTTAGAGAATTATGAACACATGAGTACACACATGACGATACATATGAGGATAGTGTCTAGTAGGTTAAGCAAGTGGTCACCAACCTTGCTAATCCTCTTTAACAACATTTAATCAACACAAACATTTTGAAATACATTTTTACACAAACTTTTACTGATTTCACAAGACTACAAAAAAGGCTGTGTTTGTCCAGCAGGGGGACTTTTCTGCCAAACTTCTCCCCTACACTGTAAAAACTGAAATCTAAGCAAGCCATTATGTCTTATTTGTAGTAAAAGTGGTCTTATTTTTCTTGATTTGAGCCACATTCACCAGACCAGGTCATAAAAATGTCTTATTTTAAGTTTTTAACAGACAAAAATGAGGTCTGAGTTGCTTGTAACAAGTCAAAAAAAAATCTGCCAATGGGATAAGACGAATATGTCGTAAAGTTTCTTGAAATTAGCAAGATGTATTGATACAAGAAACTTTTTCTTCTCCCATTGGCAGATTTTTTTTTTTTACTTCTTACAAGCAATTTAAACCTCATTTTTGTCTTTAAAAAACTTAAAATAAGACATTTTTATGACCTGGTCTGGTGAATGTGGCGGAAATCAAGAAAAATAAGATAAATGTTACTAAAAATAAGACGTAATGACTTGCTTAGATTTAAGTTTTTGCAGTGTAAATCAACAGTTGGTGCATTAGAGTGACACTATTATGCATGTCGGATAAATGGCGAATGTTTGACAAAGGAGCTTGTGTGCATGAGAACGATACAACTGTACAATATAAAAACGGGCTTATAACAAATCACCTAAAACAAACTGGAGGAATAATTTGCCACATAAACTGTGCGCATACTGAGTGAATATACTTTATGTTTTCAATGTGGTGCACTACCAGGCTGGCTCCCTAAATTAATTTTAAATGCAGCCTTGGCAGAGCGCGTGGTCTCATGTTTGGAGTGTTTCCAGAGGGTCTCTATCAGCACATGGACAGCATGTTCCCCCCGAGCTGAGAGAAGGCCAGCACCATGCTTTTGTTAGCGACTACACGACGGTGTCATCTGTGCTCTTTCATAGCTTCCTACCACAAAGGAGAGGTGATTCGAGCGCAGCCTGCTCGTGTTAGGTGTGACTCCTCACCTTTTATCTCAAAGGCTTTGATTGTCACACTGTAAACAATCCATCTGAAAGGAGGCAATGAAAGTGTTGATTTCAAAAGCCTGAGGAAGAATTCTCTTTGTGAGCTGATGATGTATCTGGTGAGCTGCCAGATAAGGTTTACAACAAAGACAAAGAGCCACTTAAGCTTATGAGATCAACAATAGCTGCAGCCTGAAGGTCGTGGATAGCAACCGTTAATACAATCCTGGAATCAACATCTGTTGCGAGACATCTGCGGCGTTGAAATGTCACCTCTTGAAGGACTGTTAAGGATCTGGAAGATGCATCACTGATTTTCTTCTGTTTAGTATCTTATATGTGCGCCCAGCAGCTCGTCTCGTCTTGAATGGAAGTTTCCTGTTTACAGAGTTTCCTTATGATCCCACCCAAGACCTTTCACTTCCCTCGCACTAAAAAAAACCTGAGCTCCAGCAGGACGGGGATTTCAGGCTATATCCTGAGGATGTTTTACAAAAGAAACATGGCAAACCATTGTGATCTTTTCAGACTACAGTCACAAGAAAGGGTGTCCCTTCTTTTGTGTGGTTAAACAATTCAAAGCCAAAAGAGGAAAGAATTACAAACCTTTGCCTTTAGATTTAATGCAACTTATACTCTTTTTTTTTCAAAGCAGGTCCTTAAATGTATTTTTAATGTGCTGCAATTAACCCCTTTCACACACTGCTCCATAAAATGAAGCTTAATGTTAGCCTGTAATTCATGTGGTGCCTGGCTATAACACAAGCCTCTCTTTAAGATTGCTTGGCATATACGTCTGCATTCAGTACAATTTAGTTAAAACTGCTACTCCCAGAGCAGCGACACAATAATTGGTGTGATTTTAAGTCTTTTTGACAAGCAGAAGCTGGTTGGAACAGGGAGGTATTGTGTCAGGTCTGCGCTGCACTTACTGATGAATTCAAAGCACCCCATCCTATAGGGAAGCATGCATGAATGGCCAGAAACTTTCCCTCCAATTATAATCAAATGCAGTCTTCATTAAGCCCAATAATAACACAGCCGCGGGCAGCCGGACCCAAAGTTGTGGGGCGTAAAACAAAGACAACACTTTAAAGCGATGTCCCAGAGTGAGTCACATATTTCATGACAAAAGCGAGAACATAAAGTCTCCATCTGAGCAGATTCAGAGAACATGGCACAGAACATAAAGCCATACAGTAACTCATCAATTTAAATCAAATTTATCACAGCAATTACCCAATCTGTTTAGGAACACTTGAAACAATCCCATGATTCATTCATAGCTGGTAGTTCTGCCTCACTTTTGATGCGTAATAAATTATTCAGAGACAATTTATCCCTACAAACAAGTACAAACCAAGAACGGCTGCGTAGTTCTTATGTTTCTTCAAGAGATGTTTTATTCCTTACTACCTCTGGTTTTCATAAGTCACATATATTTCAGTGCAATATTTCTTTAGTCTGAAATGTGCCTGACTACCAGATACAATTATTTTTTTGGAAATGTTTTACGCTCCACACCAGTGTTACTCAACCCTGCTCAACCAACGAGCCAAATTGTTGAAAGCTGCCTTTGCAAAAGAATCAATCCAAGTGGTGAAAAGTGGCAAGAATGGCAAGAAGTAGTAATAAAAGTGAGTTTGAGGTGGTTAAAATGGCCAAAAAGTGGCCACAATGGTGCAAAAATTGGGAGAAAACTCAGAAAATGGTCAGAAAGTGGCAAAACTTTTCAGACGTTTCTGTTTAAAATATACCTCTTTCATTGATCTTATGTAATATTCTAATTTTCTGAGACACTGGGTTTTAGATTTCCATTACCTGCAAGCTATGATTATCAACATTTCAAGAAATAAAGGCTTGGAATAATTCACTCTATGTATAATCAGTCTATATAATATCTAAGTTTCACTTTCTAAAATGAGTGTCAGAAAATATTGAACTTTTTCATGATACTCTGTATGTGTTTGTCTTATTCAAAACAAGAATAATAGAGGAATTTATATTATCCCCTTCAATATCAACAATACATAAGATGGGGAACCTAAAAAGAACGGCACAATAAAGAAACCCCACAGAGTCACACCCCTGATTAGCACCAAACAACAGATTTTTGTATGTAGTCAGAATCACAAATTAACACTCTTGCGTTGAATCACTGCTCTCCATCTTGAGTTTTCACTTCACACATCTCGTATACAGCAGCAGCAGCAGCAGCAACACTTAATAAGTTTTCACTCTTGACGGAGAATCACATTCACTGTATATGTGATAAAGTTCTCAAACACCCTGAGGTTTCACAGGAAATAAACTTTCCAGCTCATGAGATCCCTCTCCCTCTCTCTCTCTCTGTTTCGCTCTCGTGTTGAAAGCTGCTTTGTTACTGCAGTGGATTCTTCTGCATTGTGTGGTGCTGTACACTTCAAACTCACGTCCTCGTTCTGTGCAGCCTTTTTGTATTTGAATGTTTGCAGACAAACAGCAGAGCAGCTAACCACACTACTCAATCACAAATAAGCAAATAGTGTCATAAGAAGATTTCACACGCCTTAGTCCTTCAGAAGATCTGCTAATGTGGTGTTATGTAAGCCTGCTTTTAGATACTTGGTCTTTTCACCAAAAGGAGGCTGCCTAACACATAAGGAGATCTGCATACTAATCATGGCAAGAATGATTAATGAAGAGGGTTTGGTCTCAGCAGGAATGCTTTAAGCACGGAGGAAATATAGAGCCATATGGGAAAACGTCTGGCAAAGGATGGCTGTTTGAGGTCGACCGAGGCAAGTGTCAATTAGCTGGGTCAAGGTCTGAGGCGCCACAGAACTAACGCACTTTAATAAATAATGCTTAGCTGGGAGTGACATCACAGCATTTAGTGAGAAATTACTGCTTGCATAGTGCAAGAAAGGCATACCACATTGTCAACACAGTGAAATAAAAGTCGTCTGGGCAGAACGGGGAATGTTGCATCACGGCAATAAATAATATTTCCACAATGTGTCCCAGAGGTAAGAGCCTTAAAAATCTGGGCACATGCATCCCTCCACTTTAAGAGTCGGAGACAGCATCCTCATAATCTCCGACTGGCACCACTGGTGGACTCTGGAGAGAGAAAATGTAATCGGTGGCTTGGTGCAGGGAAGAAAAGATAATTATCCCCTTTTTCCAAAAAGCAGGAAGCATGGAGAAACTGTCAAACATTCCAGTGAGAATCAGATTACGTGGAGGCCTCGGGTAATGAACGGACATTTTCCCCTGATGGGCAGCAGAGGGAGAAAGGGCTGCGGAGCCAGGAACGTGACCAACCACAGGTTAGACAAACCCTCAGGGACCAATTACAAAGATAAGGTTTCAACAAGACAGATATTGTACAGCAATGTGCTTCAGTGCACACAGGAAGAGAACCAACGGGATCTCTAATCACTAATTTATAAAGAGGGAAAATCATCATGTTCTGAGGCTTTTCCCTGGCTTTA
>RPOG01006045.1:0-26904 GCA_008086565.1 Thalassoma bifasciatum
ATATATATATATATATATATATATATATATATATATATATATATATATATATTATTTTTTTTTACCTTATTTACCGTCTTACCCCGCACTTTTTATTTACTTTGGCTTTAAAAATCCAGGACCAGAGTACTAATTTTGTATGAGCTACATGTAAATGTGAGCTGGCATGACAATTAAGATCCTTGAATCTTTGAATCCTTGAATCTTGGAAGATGGAGTATGTTAAATTATCAATACGTCAAACCAATTTTCTCTGTTACAATGATATAAATGTGATTAAATAGTTCCAAACCCTCAAAGAACACAGTCATTCATTTTTGTAATATGCTTTTAAATGAGAAAAATATACTTTAAAATAACAAAAAAAAATGCATGAAACACACAGAATATACTGCAATAAACTTTTTTTAAAGTGTAATGTTCAGGGTTTAGCATAGACATCAGACAATGTGAAGATGTTGATGCAGGTGGAGGGGAAAAGTTGAACTGAATAACTTTATCTTATTGAATGACTTTTGCCTTTTTCACCACACTTTCCTCACTCATCTGCAGGTGTTTCCGACAAAAACTTGTCCAATTAGAGCTATTTCATCCTTCCTTTTAGAATAGCAGGTGTTTTTAAAAAGCACCAGGTCTTGCCCAGTTACAAGTTTTTCTGGGTGTTTCTTTTTAAAAGAGTCTGCAAGTTTTGCAAATTAACCAAAAGGGTTATGTGAGTAAGAAATAATTTTATCAAGCTGCAAAAATAGTTTGTGAACCACTGTTGTAGAGTAACATGGATCACCACTTTGTACTCTCCAAGCTGAGTCAAAGCTTCAACGTAAATCTCCATGGAGGACGTTGCTGCTTCACGTTCTGTGTTTGAGTATTTTCTTTAAGTTATTGTGAACCACATCAAGGCAGCTGTAAAAATAAAAGGGGAAAAAAAGAAGTAAAATGCTTCTGGTGTGTTTATCACTTATGGCAAGGAGAGTGTTCTAAAAAAACTTCTTATCTTGTTTGCACAAGATAATGTTTGTGTGCACAGGGAGATGTGAACTTGAAGTTATCTTCTTTGTGAGACTCAGCGACTCTATAGGAGTGTGTGCTCAAATGTTAAATTCACTGATACTTTATCAAAACACAAAACACACAATTCATTTCCTGGGTTTTGCTTTGACCTGTTACAGAGGCTGTTGTCCTTGAAGCAGGAGGCCCAGGTCTGATTCAAACCTACAGTTATTTCTACATCAGGACCAGCTCTCTCACTGTTTCCTGTGTAACCTACAGCCCTGTCCTTTCACTAAAGGATTAAAAGTCCAAACATAAACTTTAAAGAACAGATTTACTTTCTGTTTGCATTCCTTGTATTGTTCATAAAGTATTATTTGTAGTATTGTTCATAGTTTTATTTATGTAAGCAGGGCACAGCAGGAGGAAAATCCCTCCCAAGTTATAGATTCCTCACTTGGCTCAGTTTTGTTTCAGCCAAACCGCAACACATGAAACACACTTAAATCATCTGGTGCTCTCCTGTGGACAGAAAGACTTGAAAAAAGAATGCGTGAAGGCTCTCCCCACAGCTTGCAGTGACCACACACACACACACACACAAACACTGCAGACCTTGTGTAGCAGACCATGTGATTACTGACCAATCAGGAAGGAGCACGACAATCAGCGTCTACTTAACTCAGGTGTTTAATCACTTCACACCTGAAACTAATGAGACTCAGCAACTGAGCTAATTAAAAATCTAACAAATTTGCACGTCTGGTGGGTTAAAAGCACAACAAATTCAAAACAAGATTTTAAACATAAAAAAGTAACATTAGTGGCATAAAGAGATTCAGGAATTTTCACCTGACGCTTAATGTAAATATCTAAATTTCTCTCAATATGAGCTTCAATGAGGTGTCAAGTTCTTTAATAATGAGTTTGAATTTGATAGTCTTTTTCTTTTTTTCTTTTTTCAGAGAGGAAACCTTGACACCTTTCAAACCTCTTAAATTACTAAAACAGTCTGAAAAAACAGCATTAAGTCACGTCTGACACTTTGTCATTGTTTGTTCTTGTGTTTGTGAGTTAATGTTGTCAAGTTAGCTCGCTTACTCATTAACAAAAACCTCATGTAAGGAAGTGGCCGACGACTCTCTGAAATGATTTATGTGGCTTTGTCAGAGACAGGACGTTTATATTTGTATATTTAAAGTCAAGGACACAGAGGAGGGATTCCTGATAATACCACATTAATCTCCTCCTGTGCAGACATGCATCAGCAGCAGGTGAAAACAACAGGACCAGAATGTTTTCAATATTTTGGTAAATCTCTGCAGAGCCACAAGGTGAATTTAGCTCTTTAAAGATGTAAATTTTGAAGCTTAAATGGAAAACACACTGTTTTAGTCATCTTTAAGGAGTCAGTTTGGAGGCAGAGGGAGAATTTAATTGTCCTTCAAGCTGAAACAGCTCGTCTTTAAAGCTGCTCTGTCCCTGTGTGTGTGTGTGTGTGTGTGGAGAGTATAGACCAGCTGGTGTATGAATGGGTTTCATATAGCACATGCGGTCAAAACAACTTTATGAAGAGAAACAGCTATTGATCCAAGCAGCAGGCAGCCATATGATATCAATAACCACGACGAAACACACACGTGCGCACACACACACTTACACACAAACTATTCAACATGAGATGAATCAATTCTCAGCAGTGGGCCAACAATAGATCACAGGGTAGAGAGTAAAACATTCATCCTACTGTGCATATCTGTGAGTCCATGTCTGTGTGGAGGGCGAAACATTTGATCATGTAACCATAACTCTGTTAGTACAAACCACACACTGCATACCATTAATTCACAGTAATTTGGCATTTTTCATGCTCATTTTCCCTCAGAAAATGTCAGTAAGGCATTTGTGAGTCTGTTTGAGGCACAATACTGTCCCTTCAGTACCCTTATAGCAGTCAACATATGGTTTAAAATAAAACAAAAACTATTTTTTCTCATCCTGATTGTGTCATGAACCAGTTGGGGAGTCCTTATATTTTGACCTCATCATATCAGCAAAACAGAGCATTTTAAATGGTTCACTGGAAGAAACAACATGTTAAAGACATATAAAAAAATATGTTGCAGTTTTAAAATCCTCACCCATTCAGTTTAGACATCCAGAATTTTTTCATTATATCTGTATCTAAATGTCTCCTCTTTAAAAGTAGGGTCTGTGGGATTTTTCTAAAAATATAAAATGTCAACTTTTACTTTAATAACCCTGCTCAATTGTCATCTGTGGGCTTCCATACATGTATGTCGAATTTCTCAGTATGTAACGGACCAGTCTACCTGGCGTACTGTTTCCCACAATGCACGGCGCTAATGGCGTTTGTCAGTTTGGGGGCGCTCAGGTTGAGGTGGATTACTGACACCTACTAGAATAAATCAGCTCAACTACAACACAACAACAAAAATGTGAAACGGTCCCAGAGATAAAAGTGAAGTGACAGGAAAGAAACAGCGGTAAATCTGCTCACTTCATCATGAAAGAGCTGTTTACTTTTACCAAATTCATAAAAGCCCCTAAATCATTCATCACTTTTTATTTTACACTAACAGCCTACGTGGGTAATGAGGACGCAGTTTTTCCACCAGCTGTAAAAATAAAAAGTCAGTTGGTTTCAGATTTATTTTCAATACACGATAACTTTTGGTGCAAGATAAAAAAATCAAATATGGCGATTTTGCTGTATTTTATACCTTTACAAATGTGATAAAATCAGGACTCTAATCTCTCCCTGAATTTGTTGTTTTTCTAAATGAATTAAAAATGTTCCTTGAACCACTAAAATAATGAAAAAACCATAACAATTCTCAAAATAAATTACAACTTCCTTCACATGCTTAATTTCATTTATTTATTTTCCTTTGTATCTCATTGACATCTAATTTAACTTATCTACTTTTATTGCTCCTGTAACTTCACCACTGATTGATGTGGTGAATTAATGACTGAAATGCTAAATGTACTCATGGTTTACTTATGATGAAATTAAACATTAGAAAAAAATCCATCAGCTCCACTTCCTGAAATCCAGAGTAGTATACTACTTCACAGGTCCAACAAAACAGTCATACTACATACTACATGTGGAAGTAGAAGGTAGTAGGCAGTGCCTACTACCTTCTACTGTAGTATGTAGTATGTAGTAGGCGGTTTGGAAAACAGCCGATGTCTTTCGTCTGGGGATGTTTCTGGGCATAGAGTAGGAATGGTGGCACCAGCCAATCACAGCCCACTCAGTGATGCATGTGACTTCATGTGTTGATGATAGCGAGTGGGAGAAGCTACCCTGAGTGGATAAGATAGCGGCCATAACACAGAGAAGGATGATACAAAATTTGCAGGATACCTCATTAACACAGAGGAGGAGCCCAGTTTGGATGATGTGTTTACAAACAGTAATAAAACTTACTGCAGACCCTACCTTTAAAGCCAGGAACTTAAGTTTTGCAGTGATTTTGTTGCCCACTGTGGACAAAGTGGTACAATTTTCCCTGCTTATCATTTTATGTAAATGCAAAAGTGCTGTTTCTTGATCGAAACACACATTTATTTTTATATAATCTTGATTTTTTTCTAGTCAAATACATCACTCCTTCAATTTGCATGATTAAAAAAAACAAACAAAAAACAGTTAGGTCCATTGTCACCTGCCCAGTGGTTGTGGGTGCAAGCATCAAATCAGATTTGATGGTTTTGTGGGCTTCCATCGGGCTTCATTCACTAATAATCTCATATAAATGTTCTTACTCTTCACAAAAAAAGTGCAAATACAAAGTCATGGTTGGATTTATAACACTTCGGTCCCAGACAGTTTTCCCCCACCACCTTGCCTATTCCAGTTAATCAGAATAACTCTGAACTGCACACTATCACTTCCAAATTCATCTATTTAAGGACTCATCTATTTAAGGACATCTGTTCAGTGCATCAGGAGGAGGCACCATCGACTTCAACGTCCACATTACCAGTGTCAGACACACGGCTCGTTCCCCTGGTTCCTCATGTTCTGACTGACGAGGTGATTAGTAATCAGGTGGCTTTTACGAGTGCTGTGAGGGAAATAGTAATGGGTATCAAGATCTTAAAGACACATTAAAACAGTTGCTGGATATTTTTGCAAACAAATTAATAAGTATGGTTAAATAGTAAAGTTGTGTGTGTGTCATTTGCTTGGACTATGGATAAAGACAGAAGGAGAAGCAAGTTATTTCATGTCTTCATTCAGTTTGCATTTTGAAATTTGCTTTATAACTGACCTCAACTGGAGACGCTGTGTTAATGATACCCAACAGTTTAATAAACATTAAAATTGTGACATTATAAAATGCAAATTGTCTCTCTCTTCTGTTATCACCCTGGTCCAGTCAAGCAATAATCTTTAAACTTGGCAATAAACAGAAAAAAGAAATGAAAAAACACTAATAAAAAGTATAATTTCAAACTCAAGGGGAGCCTTTTACACAAACGGCTCCTCTTGGCAAAGTAAATGTTTCTGTTCAAGTCTGTTGTAGTGATGCTGGACAGGACAAGTTCAAATAAATAAAATGCACATTGTCATATTTTGTTTGTGTTTGACTTAAGATTCAATAATTTCACTATGACATGGGTGAAAAGGTGTCGTCACTATTTGTGAGCCCACATGGTATAAGCGAGCTCTATTTTTTGTTTGCAGTGTAAGAATAAATTCAAGTGAAAATATATTGATAAATTCCAGGTTTGTGCCTCTAAGGTTCATATGCTCATATTTGTGTGTACACACTGTTACAGAATGGAGCCCAGTGATCTCACAGAGAATTAGTTTTAGTTTCAGTCTGTTTCATAACCAACTCAAAAGAAAAACATCTTCACCAAGGCTTTAATCTGATGATGGTTTATTCTTCTCAGAGCTGTGTTTCTGTTTGACAGAGTGTTCCTTTCTTACAGTGTGTCATGAGAAAGACAAATTTTCAGCTGTTTTTTCTCTTTTTTGGAATAGTTTGTTAACCTAACATCACTGAACCTCCACAGAGGCCTGATAAAAGACAACAACAGACTATCAAAATAAAACCATACCCAAACACAGATATTCTCCACCTGCTTTAGATAAACTCAGCCCAGGAGCTCTAGTTTCAGCTCACAGGAAAAGAAACACACATCTGAAGACACACGGTGTGGACTTTCGTGCGGTGTGAAAGCACGATTAAGCTAACAGCACACCTCAGCTTTACAAAAACACCTCCAAACAATAAACACAGGACAGGAAATATCACTGAGGTGTTCCTTTTTTCTTCCTGCACATGATTTGTTTTCCTATTGTGTCTCTCTCTATACGATGCACTTCCTGCGCTCGCTCGAATGAGATTCTCGTTGCCTTGATTTGATCTCCAGGCCTCCATTTCTCTCCCCGCGTCTTCTCCCTGAGGTGCATTGTCTCCCATCTGCAAACTCAGCTCTTTAAGTTGCAGCGCAGCTTCCCTGTCCCCTCATAATTCACAAAGTTTGCTTTAAAAAACACACACACACACTTATTGCCTCTGTGTTCAACCTTGGGAATAGACTTGGAGAAGCGAAGAGAACGAGAGAAGAAAACAGGGAGGGGGGGAGAGGGAAGGATGACTGTTCTCCTGTTCTTTCCCTTGATTCGTAATTACCTGGTGAACGAAGTGTGTGTGTGTGTGTGTGTGTGTGTGTGTGTGTGTGTGTGACCCATTGGGGTGGTCCTGCAGCCTTTGTGCAGATTAAATGCTGATGCAGAGTGGAGACAGCTGGGCAGAGAGGAACTCGGGTCATTAAGGTTCTACTGGCGAGAGCAAAAACAACTATATACTTACACACACACACACAAACACACACACCACACACACACCACTCAATGAGCCTTTTATTTTGGAAAACAAACAGAAGAGGCAAAAAAAATGAAAGAAGAAAAACAGTGCTAGTGACAGGCCCTCTATGGGGTCTCGGGATAGAAGGATGAGGGTGGGAGGAGAAAAGGAGAGAGAAAAACACGGAGGTGGGGGAGGAAGGTGTCTTGAAAAGCCAGACAGTTTGAGAAGTGTGTATTTGTTCAAGCGAGGGCTTTCGAGTGGGTCCAAAACAAAGTGAGGGATTATGGGAGATCAGAAGAGAGACCCTCCACCAACCCACCCGCTGTCCTGCTCCGGCTCTTCCCACCCTCTCTTTCTCCCCCCTCCCTGTCAGCATGGACATCCAGTTCACACCCAGGGGTCCTGCAGGAACTGTGGGCCTTTGTACTACAAGGATACTCTTGCAAAAAAACTGTCCACATGCAAGGGAACCTCAGTGTATCTGTTCAAAAAGGAAACTGTCAGGAGGCTAATATTTGTTAGGGACTGACAGCAGTGGAGCTTTAATGTCCTCATTTAAAGTACGGCCAGTCTCAGACCACACAATCCCAGAAGGTCACATCCAATCCCAGAGAACCCAATTAAGAGGAAGTAAGTGTTGGTGCCCACTCAGTAGAAAATTGAAACAATGATGCAAAATAAATCATCTCCAGGGCAGCAAAACAAATGATTTTTGTAGAATATATAATAGTTTTTGGGACATAGCACACTGGAGGCTGTGGGTTAGTTCCAGTCTGTACATACAGTACAGGCCAAAAGTTTGGACACACCTTCTCATTCAATGTGTTTTCTTTATTTTCATGACTGTTTACATTGTAGATTCTCACTGAGGGCTTAAAAACTATGAATGAACACATGTGGAGTTATGTACTTAATAAGAAAAGGTGAAATAACTGAAAATATGTTTTATATCCTAGTTTCTTCAAAATAGCCACCCTTTACTCTGATTACTGCTTTGTACAGTCTTGGTATTTTTCAAGAGGTCGTCACCTGAAATGGTTTCTCTTCACAGCTGAGTCTTATCAGGGTTAATTAGTGCAATTTCTGGCTTTATCAGTGGGGTTGAGACCATCAGTTGTGTTGTGAAGAAGTCAGGTTAATACACAGCTGACAGCCCTATTGGACAACTGTTAAAATTCATATTATGGCAAGAACCAATCAGCTAACTAAAGAAAAACGAGTGGCCATCATCACTTTAAGAAATGAAGGTCAGTCAGTCAGGTAAGTGGTCATGAAAATAAAGAAAACGCAAATTGAATGAGAAGGTGTGTCCAAACTTTTGGCCTGTACTGTACCTATACATGAGAGGTGGATGTCTACACTTGATTGTGGAAGTGAAACATGAAGGTAAAGGCTGGGTTATGCTTTCCGCATGAACGTGACACACAAAAACTAGATGTGCAGAATTGGCACAAGAGAAAGTTTTTCGTTTCTATAGGGCAATAGGCACTCAAGTCGACCCAGACATCCTTCAGTGTTTCAAAGCCCTCCAGGAGGATTCAGTGTGGAAATTAGTAGTAGGCTAGAAGTAGTTCACAGGTCAAATGTAGTCTATGATCCCTCCAGCAGGGTCGTAGTCTGCACCACAGTTGGAAGTACCCAGAAGTTCTTCAAAGAGAGGAACCCTGATGTAATACCTGAACTGTGTCCAGGTTCCTGACCCTGACCTCAAGGTCGGGTCAAGCCACCCTTCAAAACTTCAAAACTCATTTCAACAGCTTGTATTCACTGTGTGTTCTCTGGGTCACTATTCAAAGCTCATGACCGTGGGTGAGAGCTGGAATGTGGACTCACTGGTTAATGGGGAGTTCTGCCTTCAGGCACAGATTCAACTTCTTTCCACCAAAACTAATACAAGGACCACATCATTGCTGGTTCTATATCCCATCATCTTTTTTAGTCTCTCTCATTAACGAGACCTCAGGATACTTTCCCTCTGACACTTGAAGCCTGGCTAACACCCCAGGGTTTACAGGCCTGACCCTGATTTGGCTTTCCTCACTGAAGGCAGAGAAATGTGGTCCGGGACCAAAGTCGGTACAGATGTTTGGCCCAGATCATCCTCCAGTGTGAGCTTAAGCCCCAATAACTTCCAAACGTGCATGAAATTTATCAGAATGGTTAAACCACTCATTTTAGCTGAGGATGACAAAAACCAATGAGAATGAGCCGCCTACGAGGGACTGGAGATGATCTGAAGTTATCAGAGAAGAACTGCCGCTTGCATCTTCTCAACCACTTCTTCATCCAGATGTGTTCAGTCTCCTTTTTCCTTTTCTCACAGAAAGTAAAGGCTACAGCCAGCAACACTGCACCAGTCTCCAGTTTTGTGCTTCTGTTTACATTTGCGTTGGAACGTAGGGAATCCTGTATTATGTGCTGATATTTTCAAATCTTGTGGTGTATGTCTTAAATATATTTTGAACCCACAGTGTGAGCAGATGTTCTGATCATTTTTTTTTTCACCCAAATCAGGGTCATTTGATTTTAAGTATCTGTTGATACTGAGTCCCGATCCCGTACTTCTTCTGATACATTAAAAAAAGGAAAAAAGAGTGAAGAATCAGATCCAGTATGTCCCTTACAAGGACCTGTGCAGCACAGTGAAGTCATGCCCATCAACTGTATAATAGATTGATGTAGCCTCCATGACATCACTCATCTGTTTCTGAAGCCCAGTTTTGGAGCAAAACGACATGGGACAAGCTTAGTGCCCAAACTCACAGCTATTGGGCCCCTGTAAGTCATGTGATCTGAGCTGTGCCTCTGATTTGGTGAGCTTGTGGTCTCATTATCTTCCAAACAGCCGAGTTAGAAAAAAAAAAAAATTTATATCTCATATTTTCAGACCGGAGGTTACGGCTTGGTTATGCCACATGGGTTGTTTTTGTCTGCAGTTGAGATGGTCTCACTCTGTATTACCACACAACAGTAGTTAATACTAAGCTGTTATTTTCCCTATAATTAATTTTTTATTTTTTGGTATATTATAGATCTGGTCAATACATATCAATGGCCGAAGCGCAAAACCTCCTATCTGAAAAATTCACTTTTTTGAGAAAACTAAGAAAAAACTTCTTGTTTTCTTACAGAATGCTATTTTTTAAGTATACTCAACACATAATACACTGTTTTTGGACTATATTACTATACTATTGTGTTTTCTCTACTATGTGTCTATGCAGTACAGACTAAGTATTTTTGCCTCACAAAGTGCGGATAGGAGGTTTTGCGCTTTGGCCATCGATATATAAAATCCCTGGTCCGGATGTAAAGTCTGATTCTGAGTCTGACACCTCATGATCAGACAGGGACATCCCTAATGTGAACCAGTCTTGAAAGAGACTCACCCCCTCACCTGACACTGTTTACTAGCAGTGAACCATGGCTCCAGGGGGGGAAGGATCTGACTTACATCTGCTGAGGTTCCCAGCTTGATGGGGCCAACAAGAGTGAATCATCTGCAAAAAGAGAGATCCTGAAACTAGAAACTCTTCTCCCTTAGGCAGCAGTTTGCGAAACCTGTCAATAAAAACCATTAACTGGATCAGTGAAGAGAGGCTGGGAATTAAATTGATTAAAGAAAAAATATGAGGAAAGCCCTTCAACAAAACACACAGAGAACAATTCAAGTCTGGACTAGATTAACCCTGTGGTGCATAGTCATCACAACAGTGGACACCTATCTAAAAGTTATTTACTCCTAAATTCAATGGTTCATGTGGTGGAAATTCATATTATCCTGTGTCAGGATATTTTAATTCTTCTTAGGGCCTGAAAAAATGTTTTCAATTTTTTTTTCAAACATACATGTATTTTAAAAAAAGTTATAGACAAACATTTGGGGGTGAAAAGCTTATAAACTATAAATTATTCAGTGTTAAAATGGATAAAAGAGAGTTAAAATGTTTCGCAAAGCATTAAAAAAAGAATATTCATGGCATTACCAGAAAAATAAAAAAAGTTAAAAAACAAATAAAATGAAATAGAAGTCATATCTACATAAAGTTCAGATTGTTTTGTGTTGAATTCTCAGTTGCAAATATTTGGGGGGGGGAGGGGAGGAAAAACACCCAAGGGAAAAATCCTGACACTGACTTTCATAATTCATACACCAGGGGGTTAACTGTTTGATTATTATTGTTATTGAAAATTTAAAATATTTGACTGACTCAGGGGCTTTTTTCAATATAACCCCCCTCCCCCAGGTTTATATGTTGTACAAGCGTGACAAACTAGAAGAATAGAGTCAATATCACTCCAAGATATTGACTCCCAGACTTGGCAGATTCCAGACCCCCTCTCCAGGACCCTGAATCATCCTCCCTCAAGGGTGAACATCTCAAACGCCATGAAAGAATGCAGTTTTCCACGTGGAAAAAAGACAACCCCTCTGGGAATTTTCCAGGAAGAAGTCACCTCGGGCCGTGCAGTCGGTCAGGTGGCCGAGGTGCACCACCACTGCGGCAGCTGTCAGGAGCTGTGAAACAAACACCCCTCCAGCCGCCCGGCCCCCCTCCTAACTTAATTTCATTAAATGTGTGATTTGTTTCTGTTTGTGTGCCGCAGAGTAAGACGGGGAGGGAGGAGTGAGTGAGGGGACTGGGACTGAGGGAGGAGAAAAAAAAAAAAGGGGGAGAGATAAATGAATGAGTGAGAGTGAAGCAAAGTATGTGTGAGAGAAACAGAAGGCATTGGAGGAGCGATTAGTGCGGTGGTATCCATCATTGGAGCTGCGCTGCTCTGGTCGATTGCCACGGACACTGAGGAATACTTCATCTGGTCCCAGTGCGAGGAATACACACACACACACACACGCGCGCACACACTGTTATCCATCTATCTTATCCTGGAGTGCGAAAACTCCAACCACAGCTTCTTCTTTTTCTCCTTCCCAGCTTTTGTTTGAATTTCTCAAAACTTATTTTGTGTTCTTTCTGTATTTTTACACCTTTGACCCTTTTCTCAGTCTGTTCTGATCTCCATCTTTTTATTCGAAACCTCATCTGCACCACAGATGCTCTTCTCTATTTATCATGCTGACATGCATATTGCATTGGCTGCAGTGTGTGTTTTTGCAGGAGTGTGAGTCTGCACACATTTGCACACCAGTGTACACGCAAGCTCGCACGTCTTCATACAAACACGTGTGAGCTTGACAGCTGGAGACAGATGTGTGTGTGTGTATGCACGGTCGTAAATATCATTAAAATTACTGTGCAGCACTTTGCACAGCTCACTCAGGCTGTGAAAACAACGGAAAACAGACTCAACCCCTGATCTGTGTTTCATAACCGCACCATGCCTCTGTGTGTGTGTGTGTGTGTGTGTTCGTGTGTGTGTGTCTTTGTAACAGCATGTGAGTGGAGTGTGCAAACTACGTGATCCAGATTAGTTTCTCAGCTACATGTTTTTTTATGCGCAAAAAATAAAGAGTGAAAAATGAAAGTCAGAGTGTGTGAGGTGAATGTGTGTGACAGTGCTGGCATGGGAACAATTACCAGTGTGTGTTCAGCTGACCCTCTTGGCGAAACCGGAAAAGATCAGGCCAGTTTGAAGCCATTAGTGTCACCAGTGTGCTGCTCTTATTGGCTCTACAATCTGTCTCTCCTGTTCCTCTCTGTTTGTATCCTCGTCCTCCTCATTAGGAAGAAGAGAAGAAGAGGGCAGTGAGGTGAAACACTCACACAAGTTGAATTACTTATTCATGGACAAAGAAACAAGTCTGTTTGTGTAAGAGAGGAAGAATTACAAAGTGATGAATTGTGATTGGAAGTTTACAAAGCAGCCAAACCACTGGAGGACTATCAGGCTGATGGATTAGAGTCAGGGCCTGTGTCCACTGTACCTCTTTTTTAAAAATTCATTTTTCTTTTTTTTTTTTTTTTTGTGCTGGAAGCATCCACACTCCAAGTGTATGAGGGCTTCTGACACATTGAAGAAATTCACGCCAGATTGAAATCTTAGAACAAGCTGGAAATTTGCACAAGTTTACCTTTTGCAGTATTGGATCTTAAAACAGGTCTAAGAGAAATTTCAAAATGGAAAGAAAGAAAGAAAGAAAGAAATGGGAATGACACAAATAAAAATGCGTAAGTGAGTAAAGTTTAAGACCACGGCCACAAACATGACTTGTTTTTGTTATTGTGCTTTTGGGCACGACTTGTGTCTTGTTTAGAACTGATGGCTCAAGTGTGACCTTAAGTACTTGATTTGTAAATCAGACACAAATAGTTGGCTGTATTGTTGGGGTGTGTAAGCAACAGGAAGGACAAAACTTTAGAATATTAGAAATTATGAATTTAGAGGGAATGTCATGAAAAACAAGGAAAACAAGTACAGTTGTGCTCAAAAGTTTACACCCTCCAGCAGAATTTCTGATTTTTTTTAGCCTTTTCTCAGATAATATGAATGATAACACTAAATCCTTTCTATCACTCATGGTTAGTGGTTGGGTGAAGACATTTATTGAAAAAAAAAATTACTCTTTTTAAATCATTATGAAAAAAGAAACTTCAAAGATGACCCTGTTAAGAAGTTAACACAACTCTGGTGGTTTTGTCCTGATAAATGCACAAAAGTGAACACAAATGTGTTTGAATGTCTACTAAAGGTAACCATCCTCACCTGTGATCTATTTGCTTGTAATCAGTGTGTGTGTATAAAAAATGCACAGGGTCATTTGTTAATTTTCAGTTGTCATTATGATTTAAAAAGAGTAAACACAGTTGTTTGTTAATAAATGTCTTCACCCAACCTCGAACCATGTGTGATAGAAAAGTTTTTGTGTTATCATTCATATTTTCTGAGAAAAGGACAAAAAAATTAGAAAATTCTGCTGGAGGGGGTGTAAACTTTAAGGCACAACTGTACATAATGATGGCTTCACTCAGTTGTTTTGGCAAGTTTTGGTTTCTGGCATAATATTGGCATTAATGTGAAATTGAAGCCAGACTTTTATTGACGACTATTTACGGGGGTAGAAGAAGAACTCAATGCACATTTTTCAGTTGTTTTTTCAGTTTTGTTTGCAAGGTCGCTGACACCAGTAAGTACATTGGGGGTCACGACTCAAAAAAGTTGAGAACAACTGTGCTGGGTGACCAGTCTGTAACTAGGTAAGCACAAATTCAATGACGGTTGGCTGGATTACATACATTTAGATTGTACAGCAGGATTCCCCAACTGTTGCCTATATTTATAGTGTTTTGGACTTAAATTTCAATCAGGGTGGCATTAAAAAAAGTCTGCGAATGTAAACACAGGCACACTGTCAAAACTTGCAAAGAATCTTAGTTTGTAAATGACGTTAAACTACGATTTCTTTTGTAAGTTTTGTCAGTGTTTACATTCAAAGTCATTGCTGGATACCTGATCGCTGACGCACCTGTCCATGAAATAAATGCGTGAAGTTACCTCTTTTTATTAAAATAAATCTTTAAGTGTACAGATATGTTTGGAATCAGAGTGATATTTTTGTTGGAAAGAACTGTTTACTCATATTTCATTGACGTTTTTCCCCAAAAGTCATACATATGCATTTACATTTCCCTTAAATGACCCTGCAGTGAGTTAAAGTATTGACTGCCATGATGATTGGAAGTTCTGGTGGAAAGTCTCAGCTTTAATGATATTTTACACACTCAAATATCCACCAGCAGCATCAGCGCACAAACATGCTTCAAATCATCATAAAAGATTCAATCAGAAAGCTGTTTGATGTTTTTTACAAACTTAATCTTCAGTGCTGCTCTGCCAGACTTTTGTGCTGCTGCTTGTGCCAGAAAGTAACTGATGGATATTAATGAGAGACAAAAGCAGAAAGTGCAGCATGGAAAGCATCCATGGCTGAGTTTAAAGGAGAACACAGAAGGTGGACTTCCAAGAAAACAAAACAAAAGAGAGGGAAAAGTTTGTTTGTCTGCTCGCGTTGGCCACGGCGTCTGTGAAGGATTTATGTCCCATCGGGGGCCAAGCTTGGCAGAAGAAGGACGACAGAGGCTCGGTGGTGCTTTTGGGGCTCAGTGCCACCCATAAATCACCCACCTGGAAGGGCTGCAAAGACTGGCAGAGACTGGCATTGGTGCATCATGGCACTGCGCCACCTGTTGTCAAGCTGATTGTGTGGAAATGAGCGGGAACAGGCACACGGTTAATATTGAAAATAACTCTGTGTCTTAGAGGTAGCCACACTATAACCCAACACTTTCCAGTGATCGTGAGGGATGAGGGATAGTTACAGGGAGAAGAAGAATGAGGGGCGAGGAGGTTATAAAAAGCAAATGAGTTCTTCGGGACAACGGGCAGGAGAAAGAAAATGATCTTTGAATCACAAGGGCCTCGTGGTTTTGGTTATACTTCAGCACTTTGGAAGCAGAGATGTATGTCATGGGAGACAAATGGACAATATTTTGAGTTCTCACCTCAATGTCCAAGTGTGCACGGTGTGTAAAAAGTGTGTGTGTGTCCCTGAGAAGAGACCTGGGGACGGAAAGTTGGACGAAGCTCCATCCAGATTTTTCCACCTTCCAAAGACCTGGGAACAGGACTCGCTGTGAACACATGAAGAGGAGCTGCCAAGAAATAAACACTTTAACTGATTTTGGTGTGATTTCCTGACTGTTAAGAGCCAGTCTTTAACTCATTTTTATAAAATGCTTTCATGGAAAGTGTAATGATGTCAGTGTAGAAAAAAAGAAACAGTGAGAATCCACATATGGTTCTTCTAATTACTTAACATTTGGGACATTTTTATAATGTGAAAAGTGTCACAGTAGAAAGACTGATGGAGCAACAACTGCCTTTTTAGCAGAAATGACGCATTGGTTGTGTTATGAGGTTTCCTTTATGACAAGATGATAAATGTACACGTCTTAAGAGTTTTTTTCTTTGAGGAGTTTTTGGCTTGTTTTATGTGAGTTTCCTACGAGATTGAGGAAGAAACTTTTTGATGCACTGTGTAAATGTATCTGAATTATAAGATACAAGAACATGAGCTGGAAATATAAGATTTGGCCAAAAGTACGTCAATATCAACAACATGCTTTGTGCTTTTTTGTAGTTCAATAACAAGTTAACATGGCAAGCAAAAAGGTAAGATTAGACATGTGAGCTGAAGAAGTCAGAGAGACTTTGGATCACCAGCAGGTGTTGACTCCACACGAAACTCAACTCTAATTAAAACAGTTTAGAAATCTTTAAAATGCATATTTGGTCTTCAACTCTTGAAGCAGCTGCCTCAGCATTTAAAAGATTCACTTTGCATTTCAAGTTTGTGGGTGACATTTGCTGATGTCTAAAAGGTGACGCCATGGTGGGGGCTGCATTTCAGGGGCCAAAAAGTTTTTGCCAGTGAGACAAGATTAGAGGTGTCCTGACAAAACCTTTTCACTTCCAAAACAGAAATTGCAGCCTTGAGAATTGGCCAATACATATATTGATCTGATATGATCACAGCAGGAATGGTGTCATGTTCTATCTGTAGGTCGTCAAATCTTGAATGAGCCTTGAGGGAATGTCTAAAGTTATTAAACTTGTAATCATGTAACCTTGCAGAGCAGACAGGCCTAATTCATTTTCTGAAATCCTGCAGATCTATCTTGCCATGCTCCATCGACAAACGATTTCACCAGGCCCAATATAGACCGGCCCAATCGAGGAAGAGAGGTGGTAGCTGCAGACGTGACAACAGTGGGAAGCTCCTGAATGCTTGAAAACAATGGCGGCATGTGAGGCGGTCTCCATGGACACGGCAATATCTACAGTATATCTGAGATGGAATGAATGAATGAAAATGAATGAATGAATGAAAATGTTTAATTTGAAAAATGTAAAAAAAAAAATAACACGAAGCAAACAGAAAGTTAAAACAGTGAAACTTTGCAATTTCGTGTTGAATCAGAAGAAGACGAAGAGGCAACAAAAAATTACTAAATAAAAAAGAAAAAAATCTTAGCAATTAACGCAAAACAAAACAAACTTTAAATCACTTAATTACCTTCTTTTACATTTTCAAATCAATTTCTTCTGTAAAAGAGGAAGAGAGAACTTCACTTACAGCCTTTCTGACAGGTACAATGTCCATTCAAACAGTAGAACTACCAAAAGTAAGCATAGACTCTCTCCTTTTATATAGGAATTACATTTGTTTCTACTTGTGTTTGGTTCATTAGTACAAAAAAAGGTGAAACAAACCAAAATAAATTAATCAATTAATAATAATCGCAAAAAAAGCATTTATTAACTTTTACTGCTCCTTTCAGAATCTTGGATCTTGATTTTTCATGACAATTACTCTGTTCGAATGTGAGCTGCCTGAACTTTTCAGACTAGCAACATCTGCCATCGTCTCGCCGTCATCTCTTCTTATAATCTTTGCTGATCTCTCATCCAAAGACAGCACCACTGCCTCCTTCAGGAATGAGTTCGTAAGTGCACTAGTTTACAAGCCTGATACTGATGGACAAGCTCCTCAAGACCATCTCTCTGTAGAAAATGTAACTAACATCAATGGCAGCCAAAGAGAACACTCAATACTGACATCAAAGTGAGGGTTTGTCTCTTTAACTCAGCTCTGCAGGTTTGTCACTCAAGTCATGATCAAATTTCACATTGTCTTTTGGTATTATATGGCAGTTTCAGACACAGAAACAAAAGGTTATATTGATGATGTATAGAATAAACACCTTACAAAAGACAGTATGGGATATGGTGATGTTCAAAAATGGTTATTTGAACAGAGAAGTCAATCAGGTGTGTTAAGATCACTTCCAAAAAAGCTAATAGCTACTTTAAATGCAGCTTAAAGTAGAAAAAACAAAAAAAAGAATGTTCAGCAGAGGAATTTTAATCTTATTAGATCAGTAGTGGTGTATAAAAAGGGACGATGTTTCCCCAAAAGGTAGCTGCAGGCTGAGGCATGACCCCTTTGATTCAAGTGGGGTCCTGGTCTTTCTGTTGGTTCCACTCTGCTGATCAGACATTATTAAAGATGGTATTGTCAAGTGAAGTTTTATACGCCTAAGAACCTGTTTTTTTGTCAGAGGTGATAAGGCTGAAAACTCTAACCTTATCTGGGTACAACAATGGGAAAATGTCACACACTTATTTGTGCATGCACCGAGAGTATCCATCCACATCACAACACTCAGAAAACAAATGCAAAGACGCACACATGCACAATTTAAGAACTCCATTTGCATTCATGAGGAGTTGTGTCTGGAGTGGGTTTGTACTCACATCAAAGAGGCAGCGAGAAAGAGAGAGGATGGCAATAAAAAAAAGCAAGAACAAGAGAGGAAGAAAGTGACAATGGGAGATGGAGGGGAATAGATGGAGGAAAGTAAACAGAGGAAGCTTTGATAGTTGGTGCGAGGGGAGACCGAGTGACAGGAATAAAGGGAGAGAGGGATGACTGAAGAGGAGAAGGAGGAGGGCCTGAAAAGTGACATTTGGATATTTCACAGAAGACAAACTCCAACCCAGGGCACAGCTATGACAAGCTCAGAGAGCTTATCAGCACCGCTGTCGGACAGAAACTCACATCTGCAGAACGTTCAGGTTTGAGGAAATCGTAAACGCGGAGCAGCCCTGTGCAGCAGAGCAACAATGGAGGCACAACTCGCATCTGTAATTACTTTAGTCACGTCAAACTTCAAAGTCTGTGATCACAGGAACTGTCACTCCAATTAGCAGCGGAGGAAACGTCACATTGGAGGGTGTGAAGCTTTCAGGCTGCTGTGGAGTTGCATAACAGGTGCATGAGTGTGTATTTATGTGTGTGAGAGTGTGCGTGCGTGCGCTAAATGTGACAGCAAACGGCCCCCACCCTGGAGCCAGACTTACCGTCTCACTGTCAGCTTGTCACCCAGTTGACGCCACCTGTCTGTGTGTGTATCTGTTTGTACAGGTGATGTCTGTGAATCTGGAGAGTGATAAAAGAACATTCCTACAGTTTGAAGAGGAAGAATCAATTAACCAATAAAAGGCTGAAGGGTTCACAGCTCAGATTGTTCTGTAACTTCAAAGATCAAGAAATGAACCTTCATGCTCTATGGCTGTAAACTACAGCAGATTATAACCTCGACTGGAAGAAACACTTTCGTCTGACACCAATAATATGAATCTAAGTGCTCTTCAAATTTACATTTCACTCCTGAATATAATTAGCTACTGTCACACACTGAAGGAGGCATCCTGACTTTACACAGATTCTCCAACCAGTTCCCTCATAAAAGTCTGTGTCAAGTTGAGGTGAGCTGATGTGTCAGTGGGACGGGTGATACATCTGAACACTAACGATGTTCATGTTGAGTTTTTCAACTTTAAACTTTTAGATCTCCTCTCAAACCCGTTTAATGCTGTTGCAAAACACTTTTAAAGACATTTATTTACATATTGGTTGAGTGACAGCTGATGTTGGAGAAAATACATAAGTTTTCATTAGGGATGACCCAATAAAGAGAGGTTGTAATTCCTGACTGACTCACAGGCACAGGGTCATATGGCAACAAACTGAGGACCTTGGAGCAGATTTAGAAGATTTACCAAAAGATAAAACAAAGCCTTAGAGTCAAAATGTCAAACAAAGTGTTTGGGAAAAGATCCGCACGACCGGTAGAAACAAGTACAAGAGAAAGTGTCAAAGCCTCAAAAGAGAAATCTAGAAAGGATTAAGGGAGTAATTGGCTGAAGGTTTGATGAAATGAGGTGACACAACAGAGGCAGAAACTCTATTGCCCAATATCAGAGTTCACCCTGAAGCTTAAGTACTGAACATCTGCAAACAGAAATGTCAGTGTGGCGTGCAGTATAGGAGCCTGAGAGATCTTAAGATGGTAAAATAAATAAAGACAAATGAGACACGCTGTCATTTTTTGTCTTTTATATATGACAGTGTACAGAGTGCTGGTTTAATTCAGGTTATATCAGAGAGCTGCAGAAATGCAATAGTTATGTCAATGAAGAATGAAGATATCCATATTAAAAAAAGAAAAAGATTTAGATTACTGACTCTATAGACATTTTAAAGGGAGTTGAAAACTCCTCAGTTCAGACTTACCTCTGTTTGAACTGTCTTTCTGATTTGATGGGCTCTTTTTTTATTGAAAGTAATCTCTTGTAAAGAACTGCCCCCTTTGCTCTCAAGGTGCTGTTAAAATAAACTCAACCCTTTTCATATAATTATGGAAGCACATTTCCACCAGTTCAAATGTATAAAAATGAAAACTTGGCTCATTTTAAGTCACTTTTTCATACAAAATGTCATAATTATGAGAAAAAAGTTGTCATTTTGAGATAGGAAGTTGAAATTTTATGCAGTTTTAGATTTTGAAACTTCATATATGAAACTTCATAACTGACAGAAATTGGCTTCTGTATATTAAAATATTTCTATATTTTGTTACATTGGCTTCATAATAATACAATAAAGATTAAAACAGATTTATGTGTTGTTATGCACCTGCTTTGGGGAGCAGGTGGGCAACACAAAGAAACAAGAGACTACCTGCAACAACCACTGCTTTGGTCCCCAAACCAAAAACAAAACTAAAATTTCAAATAAACAATGTTTATTTAAATTAAAATACTCAAATGGTTAATGAACAAATGGCAAACTCTTAACCCAACTGTTAACAAAAACAAAATAAAAACGTAAAAAAAAGTCAAGCATCACGGGAAATGACAATGAACAGCGTCAAAACAAGAAATTTATTTAACCACTAAAGTGAACAAAATTCTCAGGACAAATCACAAACTAACAAACAAAAAAGTTTGAAACAATTCAAAGACAGTTGAATTGAGTTGCTGTTGTCTAGTCCGCTGCTGTCAGCTCCACCTCCGCGGCCATTGCTGCCCTCTTTGTTCTCTGCCGCCAGCCAATGGCCGCAACCACGAGAACCCACTAAACCAATCAGCTGTGCCAGCCAATCCCCAATCCCCAACTGAAGACCGGCTCACTCCCACCATGAGGCCTGATGTTTTTACAGCAAGAGAAAAAAATTACAAAACAACAATACACAAAAGCAATAGCGCTCACTATGGCCAAGGCCGTAACATGTGTCTTCAAGTACAATGTGATCATATTTAAGTTAAGTCAGAATGGTTGGAAGAATATTAATGTGAATTAGTTGAGCTGTAAAACATGAAACTGAATATGAGCAGTGATTAAACTCACCAGTCAGACATGATGATGTCAGTGCGTGTCAATGTCAGAACAACAAAACACCAAAAGAGAGAAAGAGACAGAATGTGCAGCAGCTGACGTCATCCATCAAAACTCCCAACTCTCCTCTGATCCCAACAGGAAACTGCTGGACGCCTCTGCAACAGACAAGAGTTTCAGAGAACATGAAAATGGACGTGTGTGTGTGAGAGAGAGAGAGTGTGTATATGTGTGTGTGTGTGTGTGGTTGGGGATAAGTGATTTTAGTTGAAGGGGCTTTGGGGCTCAACCAGCACATGTCACTCAAGCAGCTGCAGCTCAGCAGGGATCCAGAAATCTGCAGATTGGTTGATGGTGCAGCAAGCTTTAAGTACACAATAATACACACACTCCATCTCTCTCTCACACACACACACTCACTCACTCACTCACAGGAAAAATGCATTCTTCTTTTTCTCAGTGCTTATTAAACTGGCTTTTTATTCTTCAGGTCTGATGCTGCTGACTTTATACAGGAACTGGATGTATATGTGTGTGTAGCTGTGAGTGTGTTAGCTTTGAGACTAACAGTGAGTACACAGTCTGCGACTTGTCCCTGCATGAGTGTGTGTGCGTCTGTTTCTTATCTGTTAAACCCACATGAACCAACAGAGGGCACTCTAACCCCTCTGTCAGCTCCCTCTTTACCCTTTCTCACACACACTGACAATAACACACACACACACTCACAGATTGCTCTTCTTTCCCAAGCTTCAATTCTCCATTTTCTCCAGTTTCATCTCATTGTTTACTGACTCTGTTTTTATGTTCATGATTCTTACAGCCAGAAACACTTTCCACTGCAAAGACCTGTCTGCAGGTTTAAAGGAATGAAGCCCACATTTCAGAAGCAAAGAGCTTAATTTCTGTTGACAGAAGCATTAAATGATGTGGTGTTATTTGTACAGGTGGGGATGAGGGACAACCTTGACGTGTTGGGTGTTGTTTGTAGCTATAAATAGCGCTGCATTAGCTGGTGGCGAGGGGGCTCTTGTGATGGCTGGATGGCTGGCTGAAAACACTCTGCTGTTTGCACTGTTGCCATTAGAAGCACTTTGTTTTGAGTGTGTGTGTGTGTGTGTGAAAAAGAGAGGGAGAATCGTCTGCTTTGGGTCCACACTCGTGTTTATCTTCTCCTCCACCTCACTCTGCGCGTGTGGCTCTGTCCATAAATCCAGAGTCATGTTTACAGCAGAGAGTAAATTCCACGGGTGAAATTTCCTGTCTTGTGGCGCACTATCACACCAACAATCTGTGTGTGTATGTGTGTGTGTTTCTGTGTGTGTGTGTGCATGAAGTGCTCCCCTTTGTCGTGTCCCTCTAAAACCGTCTCCCCTCCTATTCATCCATTGTGGCTGAGAGGATCCTTCTCCCTTTCCCCTCTTTCACTCATCTTCTCCCTCTCTCTTTTCTCTCCCGCTCCACAGTCCTAATTACCCATACTCCTCGGAGTGGCCCCTCCTTCAGAGCTCTTTGAAGTTATTTTAGCCCAAATTCTACTTAGCTACACTGCAGACAAAACAAGTAAGGACTGCATTTGAGGACCTCTGGAAATGTGCATTTGGTGTGTGTGTGTGTGTGTGTGTTTCTTTTTCTTGATTCAATCACCAGTGTCTCCTGTTTCGTGTGTGTTTATGTCTGACTGAGTGTGTATACGAGAGAAAGCAGCAGAACCAGTTTCTGTTTGTGTGTATGTCAGGTGAATTAGGGTAAATTTGGGTGCAAAGAAACCATGTCTTCAGATTTTATCTATGTTTCTGTCTGTTTTTGTGTATGTGTGTTTATGCATGGAGAATGTGTGTGTGTGTGTGTGTGTGTGTGTGTGTGTGTGTGTGTGTAGCTCTGAGGGCCATGCATGAATGCAGGCCTTCTGCTCTGACTGCCTGTCACGGTTGTGTTGGACTGAATGGTTGGAGCTGCACAAAGCCACGTGCTGTTTCTCTGTTTTTATCAGAAGTTGGTCTCCACAGCCCCCCCACACACACACACACTTTAAAACACTCTCAAACACACACAAAAACACTTCTTAACCAACACGTTTCATATACATGAACATGGAAGACCACAGTCAAAGAACCACATCATCATCAACACAAAAAGGGAAACTGAAATGACCATAACTGTCACTTTTAATTCAAGAATTTCTCATGTTATGTGTTCGAAAATGTAACCCTAATGCCTGAGCTACTCTTATGCCTAGTCTCTCAGATTTGAAACTTTTTCTCATCATCATTGTCAGCTAAAAATAACACCATTTTATCTTTTCCTTGAAACACATCTGATAAAGATAGGATCTTTATGAATTTATGATCATTCAATGACTATGTTTATGTGCACACCGTATTCAGATTAAGGCCCATTTTCTTGTTAAGGCAGTATTCCAAAAAAGGTGTGTACATGCTCCACAGAGTGCTGAGCTAATGGAATATTATCGTTTACATGTTAATCAGCATATTCCAAATAAACCGTAGCAGTAATAGTAGTGGTGGCATCATGGGAAGACCTCATCTTGGGGTGTTCTTTTGAAAGCACTGTATTGAAGATGCTGCTTATGCACTAAACGGTCCAATATGTCAGGATTGTTGCCCTCTCAAGGATTAAAAGGTTTTCATTAACTACGTTTACATGCACACCATGTGCCTGTATTAATCCGAATAATGACAATATTCTGATTGCATAGGACTCATGTAAACACCTTATTCCAATTTTTATAACCTGATTAAGGTCATTTTCCAATAATTACAAACCCAAATAAGACCCTTGTCATATGCCTGTATCAATCTGAATACTGGGTCATGTAAACACATTAGTCAGAATATGCTACTTAGTAAACTGTGTAAAGGACTTTTTCCCTTCTGTGCAGGTTGAAAATGACACAAAGGCAAAAGTTTGGGTCAAGGGGGAAACAGTACTATACATACAAATCATGAAAGATTTAAACATTATGGCCATGCATAGTGATCACTATGCATGGCCACAGTGCAAGGGTGTGATACTTTTAAAAAAGTGTGTGACAAGCTTAACGAAGCAGATTTTCTCCAGCCGTGGTTGATGACGTGAATAAGAATGAGAGTTATCGCCAGGTTTTGCTGAAGAATGCATATAAATATTACACATTATATCACATAAGAAAGCATCTCAGACTAGTTGGTGCTAATGTCAATACAGTGCTTGTAGAAGAACGCCCCTTGATGACGTCTTGTCGCGATACCACCATTACTACTGTTACGTTTTATTCGGGATATGCTGATTAACATGTAAACAGCTGTTAGCTTAGCACTCTGCGGAGTATGTAAACACCTTTTTCAGAATATTGCCTTAACCAGAATATGGGCTTTAATCCGAATATGGTGTGCACGCAAACATAGTCAGCCCTCTTTTTTCTGTGAGGCCTCAGCAGCTCTGAAATAACCCCCCACCTTCATCATCCCTTTGTACCTTTTTATTGATCTTGCAGCAGTGTAATATCGGCGTCCCAGTGTGTGGTTATACAGTACGCTGTAGAGGCACAGGAGGCATGATGTGTAAACACACAGTGGGAGCTTCACACACAGACTCAGACACACACAGACATGCACACACACAGAGCTGTTCAGCCCTGCCTGCTGTGAGATCCCGTCACGGCTTGGTCCCACCATTATGGCTTCACAACATTTATATTGAATGTGAGACGTGAGAGGGGCGTATATATCATTCCTTCAACTGGCAGGATTAATGAGGCTATAGAAAATCCAGGGATGACAATTGGCTGATGAAAAAGACACAAAAGCGCTGAAGTGGTGGGATTTGTGAGGGCAGGGAAACAAGGCTTTGAAGCTTTAGTGTTTTCAGTTTTGGGATTTGATATTTTACTACATGAATTATTTATTTTAAGCCCCTGTTTTTAACAAGGAAAGAGGGATGTTGATCCTGATGTGTCTCTATGACCTAAAAGCAAACAAGACCATCAACAACAGCTTTTTTTTCCACAGATTTTTCCATAATGTCTACATGAACTCACTTGGCAAGGTTTTACCGTGTATCACTGTAAACAGTAAATAATTGGGGATAACAGCCTTTCTTTACATTTTCGACTCCATTTGAGTGTGACTAGAAAGCAGGATGAGATTTTTGGCAGAAAACACATATGTAAGAAATGAGATCAAGCGTGAATCTTTGCCTACAAAAAACACCAAAACTGAAATGAAAGATTATTCAAGCCAGAAAAGAACAGCTTTCATAAACTTCTTTTGTCACACTTGTTGTTTTCTTTATCGCATTCACAAGTGTTGCTTTATTGCCGAGTTTTAGGAGCAGGAACACACTTTAAAAGTGCCTCTTCTGCCACACTTTGACAGCCGTTCAACTTCAAATTCAGAATCATAACTCCAACAAATCAATAAATCATGATCAGTTTGCATCCTGATGATAAGTGGCCTTTTTAGTTAATTAATGGGTTGAAACATCTTTCTAAAAGTGTCAACATAAGGTGAATGTACGTCCTTTTTGTCCCAGACATGTCGTTCTTTTTGGACGTAAAATCATGTCTGGGGGATTTTACAAAGTTACCAAAAATGTTTGAATTTTTCTCGATAATAAAGTGCTGCACTGGGCTACTGACAATATTGTGATGCACCAACCTCAAAGTCAAAATGATCATTTATGTAGTCAAAATAATTAGATAAATAGTCAATAGTGAGATAAGAAGTCCAAATTTTTGGATAAAAAAAATCAGCATTTTGAGATAACAGTCAAAATTTTGTGATTATATAGTCAAAGTCATAAGAATTAAGTTGAAATGTTTGGATTAAAAAAATATATATACATATAAAAAAAGTTGGAATTTTGAAATAAAGTCAATTTTTTGAGATTTAAAGTCAAAATTTTGAGGAAAAATGTCAAAATATAAGATAAAAGTTGAAATTTTCTTTTTTTCAAGCCACATTTGACTTAATATTGGTTAAAAAAAAAAAAAAAAAAATCCTAACAGAGCCAACATTTCACTTTTTTGATTTTTTCACTTGTTGAAATAGGCTTATATTCCTTTTAATGTTTTCACTGTTGGAAATTTTCACTTTAAACAGGGTTTAAAGGAGTTCTCTAAAATAAATGTACAGGTTATGAAGTTACTTTGTCTCCTTTGAATATCTTTGGGTATTTGATCCAAATCTCTAAGAGGCTGGTTGGGGGGGTCCTCTCCTGGTTTTCAGAATATGGTCACCTTAGTCATCACAAATAGAAGGATTGTAAAATGCTGAGGTCATGGTAGAGGTTTTGTACTCTGCTGTTAAAACAATATGAGTGACATGCAAAGTTTCTGTCTATAAACGCTGTGTTTGTTTCCCTCCTTGTCTCTCACTCACATTGAGCAACACACTTTTCTGAGAGCGCACCGTGGTGTTAATTATTTCCTAAAGTATGTGAAGTGTTTGCCCATAGACAGGCGGAGGTAAACTCCATGGAAGCAGAGGAATAAATCCTCAGTGCTTTGGAGAGATGGAGGAGACGCGGGTGTTTAACAGCCCAGTAAGTGGAGGGGNAGAGAGGCCGTGGAACAAAAGCAAAGAGGGAGAAAATATTAATGAGCAGGCAGGACACCCACAAGGAATGTGGAGACTGGATGTCACCGATGGGAGGGCTAAAGGAGTAAAATGACAGGGGGATGTTGGATTTATGAGACAAGTGCGGAGGCGCATGGAGAGTATCCAATATTTCCCATCTGACTCAGCCCCACCACAAACCAGACTCAAATGAGAAACACAAACACTTGCACTGTGGCCTCAGAGCTGTACAATGATCTTACTTTGTAACACATGAGCTTTTCAAGGCTTGTTT
>RPOG01006046.1:0-26901 GCA_008086565.1 Thalassoma bifasciatum
ATTGATGAATAGTGAACTGAATAAACACATAGGCTAAAGCCAAAAACACCTTGTTTATTATTTTTCAAGGTTGTACTTAACCAAGATCAACAGATCAGTGCATTTATGCCGTAATGTGCAACACTTTTAGAAATGAACAACACAGAATCAACTTAAGAGATTCAGGTAAACTATAAAGGACGTTCTGTAAACTCAGCACTTGTCGGATTAGCGTCAGTGCTAGCCGCAACATGTTTAGCGCTCAGGTAATAGCGGCCCTCAGCTGAAGCCAAGAGAGAACCGCGAGATACCAGGGCAGAAAAAACACTTTTATGTGTCAAGATAAACCCATCGGCAAAAACTGAAGCTTTTGTGAGTGAGGAAACTTTTTTTTTATTTAATTAAACAACGATTTGCTCGGGTAGACAGCTCTTAAACTCCTCAAGTAATATTAGCTCCTCTAGCTCCTCTATGGATTTAACACTACACACCTGGCACCACTTGTCTCCCAAGGTCTCATAATAAAGACTCTGTTCAATAGACAAACTGGTGGACACTTCTTGCGCTTTTCCCACAAGTTTACACTGGATCAAACGTGGTCAAAACTCTATATGAGAAACGTCCCACTGTGCAAAAATACAGTAGCTGCAATGAATGTTTGTATCTGCTCCAGAGAATGATGAAGAGAGGTTTCAGTGAACTTTTTTTTCTTCTCTGAGCCCCACATTTCAGTGATAATTCGGTTCATTTTTACCATAACTCTACCACTGACTTAAAATAAAGCAAAGCTGCAGCTCTCTGATTTTTCTCAGTAATGAGTTACAGTCAGTCGTTGTTCTTATACAGAGGCAAGATTTACCAAACACAGAAGACCTGTGGTGTATTATGCTGTCACCTCTGCTGGTTGCTCTAGTTGTTCTTCCATTGTCTGCACACAGTGATAAAAACTCTTTGGACGGTGGAGGAGCGACGCCATAGATCACTTTATAAACAACATGCACATTTAACCCTCATATTCAGAAGTTTTAATGCATATTATCCAACTAAAGTCGAGTGTGGACGTCTTCTCCTTTTATCTGGATCTATGTCTGGCTGAGCGCTGAAGAGTGAGGTGCTTTCGTGAAAGCGTGATGGGGCTGTTCAGCAGGAAAATCCGTAACTTAAGCAAACATATCAAAGTATAGAAGTCCAGTCAATCTGTCACCCTCCCTCAGTCAAGGTCCCATTCAGCTTTAACAGTCACTTCACATTATTCCAGAGTTACTGTGGCACATAAGTAGGTGATGCAAGTTTTTCATATAAAGTGACAAAAAGGATGTAAATAAACTCTGGATACTCACCTTACCGTTTGTGTTGCTTACCCCGGGCATGTTGATTTTATGCACAAAGCGGATTACAGGAGGGTGCTCCGGGTATTTCTGTCCACACTC
Organism: Thalassoma bifasciatum; assembly: GCA_008086565.1. Classification (NCBI taxonomy): domain Eukaryota; kingdom Metazoa; phylum Chordata; class Actinopteri; order Labriformes; family Labridae; genus Thalassoma; species Thalassoma bifasciatum. The sequence continues at coordinate 1,410 of RPOG01006046.1, forward strand.
TATTTTCAGACTGTAAATTCTGCCCTCATAGGTCGTCTGAAAACAAAGGACAAAAAAATTAAAGTTAGCCATTTGAGTGTGTGAAGGAAATGTGATCTTTTCCTATTTTATTGTTTATCATAAATTACTGTACAACGTGGTAAACTAGAGGGATGGGTCCTCACTTCCTTCTAGTAAATGCTGGATGTTGAAATGCTGAGTACATTTCAACATTCTTACATTCCTTGTAAGAAAAGCGCAACGTTGAAATGTTGAGCCCCATTTTAACATTGAGCACTTTCTTGCAGTACATGCTTCATGTTGAAATGCTGAGCCACAACCCTGACCTTAACATCAGTAACACCCCTAAATACAACGCACTCTGTTTCAGGGGAATAAAAGGGGAAAGGAGTTTGACTGTCAAAGTGAAAGGTGTTCTTTTCTTGTTGTCTGTGATAATTTTCAGGGGGTGGATGAGGTAAGGACCCTCATCCTTACCTCTGATGCTTCTGCAGTGGGACTGTTTTCTGATCAATACTCAGTATCACATCTGAAACTTCTCACAATGAGCATTACATGAGCAGCAGCTCTGTGGAGCTTACAGCAAACAGTTAAGCAGGACTGAGACATCAATGTGCCCCAGTACAGGCTTCTACAATCACCTGAATAACTGAAGGGGTTTCAAACCTGTGGACGGGAACAGTCAGAAGTGTTGTGTCTGTGACAGAGGGTGGGGCACAGAGAGACCCGGTAGAGAAATAGACGTGCGAATTTAGCTCCCAAAAAAACAAAAATTCCTGCATCTTTCTGCTTATTGTACATATCTATAAGTTCTCTGAAGCATAAACACTGTGACGAAATCAGAAAGTTTTATTTCCTGGATTTACTACTTTCGTGAACTTTTGACCACCACACTTTCCCTCTCTGTCTCTCACTGCAGCTTTGTTTTGTAAAGCATCTAAAAACCAAAATATTTGCAAACCGTACAGTAAGGCCTGTCCCAGTAATCAATAAATCAATTAACTGCGCGATGATTAAAAATGAGCTTGATAAGTTTGCCAGACTCAATAATTTTTATTCGCCAAAGACGCTGGATAATGAGTCAACTTTGCTGCATCACTGTGAGTTTTTTTGTCTTATCAGTAATGGCGGCTATTTTATATATTGCTTTTGGTTTTGTGTTTTTGTTTCAAGCGCACTTTTTGTTTGCAAAGGTCCGAACTGGATTGGGAGTTTTGCCTGTTAAATATCTTAATGTCTGAACCTATTGTTTAATATATATTGAAGTGCAATTTTATTTACAGAGACTTAATACTTTATTGATTGTTCCAGTTTTGTGTGGTTTTTATTCAAGTGCATTTTTGTTAAAAGAGGCTGACAGTCAATTTTATTGATTATTTTTGGTTGTGTTGATCATTTATTTTGGATATTTACAATATCTTTTTTCATAATAAAATTCGAATTTTAAACATTCTTATGAAATAAAAGGTTATTTATCTTTAAAAGGGTATACTTGCACTATTACACCATTATTTTTATATTGGTTGAAAATAGTATTAAAACAACAATATTATCATTTATCACAATAATTTCTGGGACAATTTATCGTTCAGCAAAATTTGTTATTGTGACAGGCCTACGTATGGTTACAATCTTGAAACCCCATCACTAAGACAAGCTGTCCTTAGTAAAATAAAGTGTGTCTGGCTTTGCCACTTGGTTCACCTTAGCTGGACCAATGATCATGCCACTCCAGTGAGTTAGCGTCATGTCTTCGTCATTTTCCAGACCCCAGCTTACTGTGCCGTCTCCACCACCCTTTTGACCTTCTTCCAGTTCCTCCAGCAGCCGGAAGTTGCGGGGAACTACAACACCTTCAACACAAAGAAAAAAGATGATTTACTTCAATTAAAGTGGTATCACATCATTAGAGCCCGACCGATTTATCGGTTGGCCGATTAATCGGGCCGATTATAGCGTGTCACCGATTAATCAACATCGGCCATTATGTAGCCGATATATAAACTTTTTTTTCTGTGTGGAGACGCTGTCGTTCCTACTCCTGTGTATTGATCAGGGTGCATGCTGCTCTCTGCCTGAGTACCTGGCCCCTCACCCCTGCAGCCACTCCTCCTCTCCCCCACTCACACTCAGTCGCTGCAGAAGAGGACAGCAGGAACGGCGACAGAAACAACTATTTTACTCACTCCATGGTAAGCTGTGACTTTGTAAACTATGTAACTCCAAACTTTAGTGCTCCATTACAGAAACGTTCTTGAGTAAAACACGCTGCTAAGACATGTCAGGACATGTTTGTTCACGGAAGTTTAACAGAGCGCGTTACAGCGTTTTTACACCGTGTAAGTTGCTTTTTTGTGAAATAAACAATGACAAACGCTCCTGTTAATTCACAAGTCCACCATTATCAAATATAAGACCAATATGGCGTTTTAACGTTGTGTAAGTTGCATCTTTATTAAACAACGATATATGAAACTGTTAACTCCCATGTCCACCATTAATATGAGAATACTATACAGAGTCTCACAAGTATTTTGTAGTGATTTTATTCATTGCATGTTTTGAAAGCAGCGACATTATTAAAATCTAGTTCAGTCCCTTGCATTAAATGGAAGATGGAACTTTTCAGAAGCTAGTAAATATGACTAGTTGATATTGCTCAGATGTTTTTGAAAACACATAATGTGTTAGTTTAAAACACCTCCCATTAGTTTGTGTATTATCACTTTAAGTTGAATACAGCCACTTTTTTATTTAAAAATGGTCAACAATAGTCAAATTTTGTGCTTATTACCAAAATGTACTAAATTCATGTTTTCATTACACAGGCAGAGGTGGAGAGTAAGGTGTGGAGCCACTTCTCTAAGGACTGTCAGGTGTTGGATGCAACATGTGTGTGCCAGGGCTCCAGCGCCAGCAAGACTAATACACCACCAATTTTTTTTTACAGTTAGCCTATTTTATTTATCAGTGTGTAAACAGTTTACCTTATTTATCAGTTGTTTACAGTCCGAATGTTGACAATTTAATGATTAAAGTTCCTTGCTTTAATTTTTTTTGTGTTCTTCTCTCTTGTCTTGAATCACATTTGGGGTATTATAGCAATTTGTATTCATGTACAGTATATATCCTGTGTATATCAATGTTTTTATCTAATGCATCTGCCGATATATCGGATATCGGCTTTTTTTTGCCCCCAATATCGGTATCGGCCCTAAAAATCCCATATTGGTCGGGCTTTACTCATCATACGCCTCTGAGCATTAGGTCCTGTCAAGAGCAATTTTTCTCTTGATTCCCTTTCAGAAAGAGAATAACATTTCCTACACGTGATGCTGAAGAACAGGACGCAACTTATGAATCATCTCAGACGAAACACGCTACAGGTTGTCTGACGTACTGCACCCTCGGGCACAACCCAGTGAAGGTCTTTTGTCCTGGGTGGTTGTACTCAGCTTACTTGTTCTTCAGGATTTTTTTATGGTGAATTAAGAGCATTCATTGGTTTCATTCCTGGGTTACAAAAGTGACTTTATTTGCTTTTTGGAAATAGATTCATTAAAAGTCCAGAGCTCATACTTTAAAGCATTTAACAGAAGACTATATGATCTTGCCTCATTGTGGTGCATGGAGCTTAGCTAAGAAAAAAGTGTTGACTTTTAACTACATAGCTTTTCACGAAGTGTGACTCCCACCAATCCACAGTTAATCATTTCTGCTTTTCACACCCATTTTCAGTCTAAGGGTGCTTCTCGACTGCAGGAACCAGGGTCAGAATTAAGTTCCTGGGTAGTTGTAATAGCCCCTGCTCATGAGGAAACATGATCCTTAATCTTGTGTATTTCTCATCCATTTATTTCTTCATTTGAAGCTATTGTTTTGTTGTTGAATAAAGAGTTGATTTTCCAAATCTTGCAACAAGAACATACATCTGAGCAAGATTTTAGACTTAATAACTGCCAAATCTGTTAAAATGCAATGTTTAAGTTACAAAAATGTGCTTTTAACAGCAATCAAGGTCTAAATTAAGCTCCTGGGGAGTCAGTCCTTAAGGTAACTTAAATCCTTTATTTTACAAACTATTACATTCCTGTATTCAAACTTACTTTGTGTTATTGACAGAAAGGTTGATTTTAAAAGTCCTGCAAAAATATCTACAAATTTAATAATAATAATAATAATAATAATAATAATAATAATAATACATTTTATTTAAGGGCGCCTTTCATGGCACTCAAGGTCACCTTACAAGAATAAGTGCATTAAAAGAGGACTAAAACAGATATAAACAAGCAATACAATATAGTGCAATATATAACAATAAATTAAAATACAAAACAGTGCAATGGTGGTGAAAGGACAGAGGGAGTAGGCGAGTTTATGTGAATTTAATGCATTACAATATTTCACTTGAAATTATAAAAACATTATTGATTATAAATGATATCAGCAGCTTGAAAGGCAGTTTTCACTCTAAATCTCCTTCCCGCAAAAAAATAATAATAATAATTTAGACCTTTGAGCAATTCAATTAAGATCAGAACATAACATTTTAATGAATTAAAGACTTTTTAAGACCTTTGTTTAAGACTTTAAGAATTTAAGACTTTTTAAGGATGTGTAGGAACCCTGGGAGAGCTAGTTCATTAAATGGTTGGAGATTTTTTAAAAGACTTTTTAATACCTGCCCTTCTTTCAACAAAATAACAGTAACTTTAACTTATGAATGAAATTGAAAAAAATATGGGAACAAATGTTTCAAGTTCCCCCTTTAGTGGAGACTTCTCTGACTCTCCAGGAACTAAACTTGGAGCCTGGTTCCTGCAGTTGAAACACACCTGGAGCTTTACCCCACTCAGGGTACCTGCAGGTTTCAGCAAGTCAAATTTAAGACTTTTTCAGACCTTTTTAATGCCACTTCGAATGAAATCTAAGACCAAAAACACATAAATATAGTCAATGGTTGGGGATCCTGCTGTGTTACAATCAAATCATAGCATGTGTGTCTCTATGAGAGTCATTTAAGTTTATTTCTTGTCTGTTTATAAAACAGAAAGTGGTTCTCTATGATTAATGGCTGTATGTAAAAGTGTAAACAGTGACCCAGGATGCTGATAAAAAGTCATATCAGCAGCTTTTAAGACAGTATCCACTCTAAGTCTCCTTCTCCAAAAGTCTCACAGAAAAAAAAAACAACATAGAACAAAAACAAACAAAACAATAACAACAAATCCAGCCCTGACAAATTTAAGACGTTTGAGTAATTTGTTTAAGGCTAGATCATGACATTTCAATGAATTTAAGACTTTTTAAGGCCTCACTTTTTAATAAATGAATTTAAGACTTTTTCAGACTTTATAAGGATGTGTAGGAACACTGACACTCTTCCTGATCCATTTGCAGCAGCAGGTAACCTGAGTGTCAGCAAAGGTAACACTGTGATCCACAAACAGAAAGCACATTCATACTGGGTTCATGGGGACATTACAGGAAGTTTTACAGTCACAGGGTGAAAAACTTGGTTTCTAGATTCTTCCTTCGAGCTTTTCTTCCGGATTGCAGAGACTTGAGAGTTGCTGAACTGGGCTGTCCTGACCGGCTAACATTATCTTAGCAAACAACTTATCACACCATCGAGCTAGTCACGGGCGTCACCGCTCACTGAAACCAGTATCTTTCCCATACCTGCCACCAATATCATCTGTGGTGTGGATTTAACCTTCATAAAGCTGTGTCTCAGCTCATTAAACTCCATAATGTGAGGTTAGAGTCACAGACAGTCAGTGGTTGATACCAACACACTCAGGGTTAGCTGTGTTAGCAGATGAGCCCGCTAGCGGTGTCAATGTGAGCTCCTTCTGTCAAATAAAACCCCGTTTAAAGTCAAAACTTTACTCCAGCTTCACTGTGTGAACGTCTGTTCTTTTATGAGGCTCGTGTACTATATTGAACATTGTGTCCCCTCAGAGGAATGAACAAAAAGGTGAAGTCTGAACTGAAGCTTAAGTCGACTTACCTGATCCGCACGCCATTTTTGTCTCTGCCTCACGGAAGCGCGCACGCACAATAATAATTTGCGCGTGACCGTCATCGGGAAGAGGAAAAAACTATTTCCAATTTTTAACTAAGTTTTTATTTAGTTCAGTAAACTTGAGTAGTCATTATGCCATGTAATCTACATAGTTACTTTTAAAATCATAGTTGAGTACTGAGTACAATTTACATTAATATCTTGACCTTGTATCTGTAATTTTGTAGTCAGTGATTTGATAGCAAACAAGCCAATGAAAGCCAGGACATATGGATGAAAAACAAAACAAAACAATTTTTTTAATGTATGTTAATGATTGATCGCTAATTGATTTTGTGTTATGAATTTAACCAGTTAAAAATGTGTTATTCATGGATATTCCATCAATAGTCATGGCAGTAGCTGCACCTCATCTAATTTTGTGCTTTATCTGCCTGAGACCTTTGCTGAATAAGGAAATAAAAACTCAAAATGAGAAAAAGAAAGACAAAAAATAAAATAAAAATGAGCAAAAAACACTTGTTTTCTATCTTATCAGTTATCAATGATTATTGATTGTTCATGCTTTAACTACTGGTAAAGCAAAACACAAAATTTAGAGCCCTATCTGGAGAGGTGACAGTGACATCACCAGTTAAAAGTAACTAATAATCTGAGTCGCTTTTTTGACAAATACTCTATACTTTTACTTGAGTATTTTTCTAACACCAGTACTTTTGCTTGTGATTGAGTTATATTTTAGCAATGTAACAGTACTTGTACTTGAGTACAGATTTTCAGTACTCTTTCCACCACTGAAATTAACTAGCAAAAAGAAGAGTAGAGTTGTAAGGATTATCAACCCATAAATTAAACTGTGTTGTATGCAGAAATGAGCAATATGTGTGATCAATAAGACTGATAGCTCTGCCTACAGAAATCCACAATTCCTCACTCTAGTGTTATGAAGTTCAATGATCAACTAAATTATAAAATATTTAAGTTTAGAGCAAAATCAAAATCTTACTTTTTTTTTCTTAGTTTAGGCTCAAGTGTGCATTTTGAAGTTGCTTGCATGGTAAATGATTCAAATACTACCACTAAAAGATAAAGGAGGACAGAAAACAGGAACAGAGGAAAGAAAGGGGATGAATAGCACAAGCAAATTTATGCTTCAGGGTGGGATCTGGGTGCTTTAAGTCACTAACACAGTCAGCAGGCCACAACAACAGTCACACTTTTCTAGTCTCCTATAATGTGTTATTTTTCCATAGAATGAACAGATTTACATTTTTTTAGTGGGTGGAGCTCATTTTGGCCACTATTTCTGGTCTCCTGAAGGATCTTGTTGCACTGCACTCAAAATCCCACCATACATGTTGACAGTGACTTGATGTGCTTTGAAACATGTTTCTTCTCACAGGTCCTGTGATTTGTCTGATTTAGTCTCTGTTTCCCTCTTCTGTGAATTGTTGAAGTTCATTTTCTCAGAAAAAAAAATCAAATGACTTGATGCTTGCGTACTTGTGGAGCTGGTATAGATGAATAAACCTGTATTATGATCAGTTTCTAACACCTTTCTTCATGTAATAAAGTAATTTAATAAATAAAATATTAAAGTAAATTCCTTTTGCATTTAGTCTCAATATCTTCTCAGAGAATCATTATTTATCTTTAAGATAGTTAAATTGTAACAGGAGCAAAAAATCACTGGCACTGTGAGCCACAGTTGTGGAGGTGCCCTGATGCTTATTGGAAGTGTGGGTTCGCCATCTGCTGGAGGATTTGAGTCAGGTCACGCAATAATATCAAACAATATTTTTCACCACTTTGTAAGTAAAATTTCACAGGGTGCCCGTGAATTTCAGAACAATCCAAACCATTAGATCTGCTCTTTTGGGCCACTAAACTATAACATCATAGATGATATAATGATCCAAAGAAAGAACTCTTTCCCCAAAATTCTGGCTGTACACTCCTGGTCAAAATCTTGAGACCAGTGGAAAAAATATACAAATTTACATTTTACACTGTTACACCTGAAGAAGGTTTTATGGTTTCAAAATGCAAAAATAAGAAATAGGAGTGAGTGAAAAAATGAGTCAGCAATTTATTGCAAACGACAATTGAACTGAAATTGTCTGTTCATCAGCTGAGCACCCAAAATCACAATGGCACCCAGAGAAAATATACAGGTTTTAAGCCTGGGGGTGCAAGTACTATTTTAGAGTTATGGCCGGTTGCTACAAAAGTGCAGAAACAAAGCTATCCTTTCCTCAAATTTTGCCCCAGGAAAAAAACAAACACTTTAACAAAAAACAAACAAACATGAGTTTCAGATTGAAACAATGTTCTAAGGACACTCCCAGGGACCTCACAATGACACCCTAAGAGTATTTAACCCCCTCTGGATGACAAAATTGCACCCCAGCCACTTTGTGGCATAGAATATACTTTGAGTAGACTCTTCTTGACATGTCTGTAACATAGAAGCCATGCCAGTCAGATTCTTTTTTTTCTTTTTCTCCTCAGAAAATTAACTTTCTTCCACCTTTCAATGTCTCATGGTTGTTGCTCTCAGTCAAAGTCCAAATGGGCAGTTTCGTGGTGTTGAAGGTGTCAAGGCCTCTAAAGATATTTTTGTTTGTTTGTTTGTTTTGTTTTTGTTTTTTCTTTTCCCCCAAAGTTCTTTTCTAGCAGATTCTGTTGGGTGGTTATTGAGTTGCAGTTGCCACCATCAACAACCTCAATTTGGGTTGAGTATTGTAATGTGTCTTGGTGAACAGTCAATCAGATCCTCAGGTTCAATGCCGGGGAAATCTTTTTGGGTTTATCACTTGACTTTTTTTGTTCCATGACCCTCAGGATCTTTGAAGGAATACAGAATAGCTGCTGTACTGCAAATTTGTTTTTCAATTAGCCAGGATGTTGCTCTGTTGGCCTTCTTGTGGTGAAATTAACAAAAAGTTCCAAACAACCAGATAATGAGTTTAAGCATCTGACTTTTATCAGTGAGGGAAAAAATCAGTACTTTGTAGTACTCTGTATAAGTCAATGGTTGCTCCTAATGATGTGAGTCTAGCCAAACACAACCAAAAACTCATTTCAAGTATTGCATGTGTGTCATGCTCCAAGAGTTGTCCTCTACAAACGGCCACACGGTGGTGCTGTTTGATCTGATCTGGACCCTCTAAAAAACTGATCAGTTGTCCTGCTGATGTTGACTCAACTTACCAAGAAACTATGGTTTTAAACAAACTCATCTCACAAATAAATAATCCATTGGAAGAAGGCATGAGTGAACAGGACCTGAATTTGTCAAACTGTGTTAAATGGTCTGTTGGAAACATAGCACAAGTTCTTCCTGAAAAATGATAAGGTCAGATTTCTCAGCTGGTTTATGATTTGTTGGAGAGAGAGGCTTCAAACACCAAGCTCTGTCCATTTCTCTGCCATTGGAAGGCCGCCAGAGAGCGAGAGGGAAAAAGGTTTGTGGAGTCATCAAGAGACAGCAGCTAAAAAGAATTATTTCAGACAGAGGCTGATTTCTTAAACATCAGAATGACAAAGAATAGGGATTTCCCTTTAACTGTAAATTACATACAAGTACAATGAAAGCACCATGGGGGCTTAAAAAAAGAAACTTAAAAAGCCCAATAATACCCTGTCTTTCAGGAAGCTTAAAACCCACTAAACATAACATTATTTTCATCTTTTTTTGTTTGTTTGAATCAATACAATGTCCGAAACGCCAATTATTAGATTTCTAAAATCAAACCTCTCACATGGATATGTAGAACCTATCCCCTAAATGTATTTGTTTCCATCTTTTTGGCATCCATTGTGTTTTTCACATGACACTGTAAAATCTCTCAAATTGACTGATCTGTATTTTGAGAGTGATGACATGACAGTTTCTTTATTCAACTAATGAGTAATACAGGTACAATAAATATTAGTTTTCTCTGCAAGAGGCATGTTTCCAGGACCCTCCAATTATCATCTCAATAGAGACTATGTTTAATCGTTCATAGGGCACATATGAACAATGACAGGCCAAAAAAATAAATATCAGGTAATTTCTTCTGAATTCTAGTCCAAAGATCATTGTGACACATTCACTGCTAGTTAGTATCTATTTCCATCACTTATGTATAAGTGGCCTGAGACTGGAGTGTCTGTCACTGTTTGGGTATGTGCTAATTAGCATATGAGGAGAGGAGGGGGTTGCCCTCTGACCCACACCTCCCCCAGCCATCCATCGCCCACCAGCCAGATTCCCACCCTGCATCCATCCCCCATAACCCCAATTCCACCCAACCAGCCCCTTTCCCACTAAAGACAAGCTGGTTTTCAGAGTCACTCAATGTGTGTGTGTGTGTGTGTGTGTGTGTGTGTGTGTGTGTGTGTGTGTGTGTGTGTGTGTGTGTGTGTGTGTGTGTGTGACTTAAGGCATGAATGGTGCAGTGTTTTTCACAGGGACATGAATACAGTGCGTTGCTCCCGACAGACAGACGTGCTCATTCACATAACAACTTTTCACTTTTCAGACTCACTTTTCCCCGTCAGCACGCCATGAATGCAGGCCTGTGCTGAGAAATGTAAGCACAAATTCACGCAAACAGCCTCAACCTAGAAACTTCTATATTTTGATGCTGTTTGAAACATTTTAAAACTCTGTTACACTGATACAGTATTTTGTGAATAGACTGCTGACTGATGCTCTAACGAATCACATCATGTTGTAAATATGAGCCCTCTCTGTTTGTACGACTGTTTCTAAACTTAGACTCAGACTTTCTTTATTGTCATTGCACAAAAAACACAGCAGTGAACTTTGGCAATGAAATGTCTTTGCTTGGCTTCGGGTAAAAATAACAGAGCAGTGTTAAAATTACAAATATAGGCTATATAACTTAAAAATAGTCTATATAACTGAAAAAGAGCCAAATTAAAATAATGAAAATAAAGTGCAATAGAGAATGAATAGATAAAACATTTGAATTAACAGTGCAAACAACAGAGCAACTAGAATTAAACATTGTAAAACAGAGACATCATAGCAGCTGGGGGGGAGGGGGGGGTATTGCACAGAAATGTTGTCCATGTGAAAATATAATAAGGTTAGTTTATTTATGATTTTTATTTAAAGATGGCGGCGCCTTGTCTGGCTGTGGCTGCAGCTTTACATTATCGGTACCTTCTCCATCTAGACTCGTGTTTTCGGCAGATGAAAAAAACATTTGGGTCTAAAACAGCGGGTCTATAAATGCTGCAAAATCCTGCAAGGGGGTCACAACATGCATCCCAATATCATGAACTATTTACCAAAGCACATTTCATCCATGACTGTGTGAACAAAATCAAAAACAAGAGCTATATGTCATATAAAACTGTGCAAACAGAGAATGTTTGATCAGTTTTCAGCATATCTTCATTGAGGCCCCTAAAGGTAACTGAGCCAGTATAATAACAGTGTCAGTTGCATTGGATCAATTCTGGAAACACCGCAATCTAGGTACAAAAAATATTCCTTTTATTTTACACCACCCAGTGTAATTAAGCATCTCAGAAGAGTTTTTTTTTTATTCTTTTGTCTATTTTTAGGTTTGTCTATTGGGATACATCCATTGAAGAGGGTCATGTGTCCCTGGCGCTGACATTTCCAAGGGTTGCAGGCTGAAAGTTTGGGACCCCCTGTCTCTTTAACTTGCTTTTTTTTTTTGCTACATCAAAAAACTTTTAGTTCATATCTGAGGTCATTTGTAAGAATAAAAGTATTGCTTTCAGCTACTATGTTGATATTTCAATTTCTCGTCCCTTCAGCTCAGTCTGAAATCATCACTCTTTATAGTTAAATTAAAAAAAAAATCCTTGGGCACTAGGGTTGTCAAAAATATAGTAACTGAAAAGTAACGATACTCAAGCACTGTATCTGTATACAATACTAATTTGCCATGGTATCGATAGTGTGATACTAAGATGTGTAGCTGAGATGAATACAGCATTTCAATTGTGTGATGTTCATTTTAACTGATACTTGTTTACTTGTGTAGTTCAATGCTTCAAAGACTTGTTCTGATTGGTGTTTCTTTTGTGTTTTTACCTCAGACAACCAAAAATGTTGTAATTGTGGCAATTTTTGTTCTTTGCAGTTTGTTTTCTATTGTCAGATTTAGATTTTTTTTGATCATTTGCAAGTTGAAAGAATAATGCCTTGGGAGAATAGTATCAAACTGTGTTATAACTTATATTTGGGTTATCTATTTTGCATTTACTTACATTATGTAAATATGTGATTGACTTTTTTTTCATTTTCTGATTATTTAATTATTATATCTAATTGATTATTTATCTGGGGTTCTGTGGATCATATTAATAAAAATGACATAGCATCACATAACGGCTGCTCAGTTGTTACTTCCAGAAGCAAAAAGGAGCCAGACTCAGTACTAGCAAGTTGTATAAGGTGTCTGGTGGTGTATTGAGAACCTGTTTTTTCTTTTATTATCATTTATCTATTCTTATTTCCTCAATTAAGAGATTTGCATGTATTTTTATAGGGTTTTTTTTTGCATTTTTGCAGTTTTAGATATCTGGTTTTGTCTCCTTTAAATGTAGATACAGTACATCTCATGAAATTCTGCATAATACTGTGACAAAGCTCGTGTTTCATCTCATATTTTTGGAAATGAAATTCTTACAGCAGTGTTAGCTCACTTCTTTGAAAGCAGTCTTGATGAAAACATATGATTGTGAAGAAACATAGCAGTGAAAGTAAACTGTACAGCGTGAGAACAGAGCAGAGGCTCGTTTGTTATCTTGTCCTTGAACTGAGTTTTTGGGGGATTTCTGGAGTGGGTTTGGTGGTTTTGGCTTGAATAATCTTTGAAGTGAGTGTGACTTATTCAGCTTCAATTTAGCTTCATTACTGGAGAATTAATAGAGGGAGATAAAAGACTTCTTTTCAGAAGGGGGCACAAAGAGAGAGAGGGAGAGAGAGAGAGAGAGAGAGAGAGAGAGAGAGTCCTTCAAGGGCTTTGTGATTTTTGTGTGCTCTCTATTGATATGCATGTGATCTTTCAGATCAAGTCTCGTCCTCTGTAAACTGTGGGCTCCATCAGGTCCTAACATCAAAGAGCAGTGGAAATGTCTTTATCTTTAATTCAGTCTCTGAAGCAGCTTTCATGTTTGTCATCCATGTTTCCGTACTTCATTACTGCCTCGATCTCATGCCACAAAGTCTCATCATGCAAACATTTAACCTTCTACTGTATCAGTGGGAAACAAGAGAAGTTGCCTTAACAGTTGGACATACATCCTTATGGGGGGCCTTGAGTTAAAGACATGCAGGTCAAACATACTCACGTCAGCATTTCTACATCATGGTATTTCAACTTTACTGAAGAATCGCATTTATCTCTTTTAATAAATGCTTTATTTGTAGCCTGTTTTTGGTTGATTATGTGGTTACAAGTAATAAACGTCCACAAACTTCTAAATTGAAAATGAAATATGTAATCTCTATGGTGTGTATGTCTTCAATTGTCCACCAGGGGTCCAACATGCACAAGTCATTTCCAGTCAGGTAATGCTGCGTTCAGAGCACGTGGGAAATAATGAATTCAGAAGTGTAGTTTTTATATTATTTCACATATACATATATATGATTTATCTACAAGCAAACAAATATAGTCATTTTTGCTTAATACTGGGTGAACTTGCACCTTGTGATGTAAAATTTAGATTTTTTTTGTCGTCATCCAATTCTAGACAGAGCAAACGGGGTGTGTTCAATTTTTAAAATGAAATGTTTAGCTGCAAAACTTTCCTGAAAATGAAACAAATGAAACAAAGCAGCAAAAGTTAAGTAGCAACGGTATTTTAACTAGGCATGGCATTTGCAACTTAAATGAAATAATGAATTTTTTAAGAATTAAACACAACACGGATGCTGCACTCCAGGGCAGATTTGTTAATTTCATGTTTTGGGCTAGGCTTGTCCTTTTATTTACACATTCAATGATATAAAAACACAAAACTAAACACGTGGATTTAGTTAAGATGCTTGTACCTTTTACAATTGCTGTTGAGAATCAAATGTGACTCTGTTTATTTCTGAGACAAAATTTGACTTCTCAGCTAATTTCTTTTCTTTTCTTTTTGATTTTGAAGAATGAGATTTATTTCTGCTTGTGTTCAAAAGTTGACAGTCCTTCATGCTTACCCTTGTTGCCTTGCTTCTTACTGAGTTGCAGAAAATACGAGGATCCCTGAACGCATCACATTACATCCCCCTTTGCCAAACCCCTTTTTACGCCTGTGGAGAGCTGGCCACTGAAAGCCCCAAATCATTGCCACCACCACTTACCGGCTACATGTGGGGGGAGAAACCTGCTGGGTGAAGCTGAGCAGAGCAGACTATTCAGACACTGAACTAAGCGGGACTTTTTTTACTGCACGGACTTTCTGCACTGATTTGTTTTCCCCTCTCCTGAAAGGTGCGTAAAGTTGGATGCCTGAAAGCAAAATGTGCAAGTCCGGACTGAATGTTAATGGAATTTGAGATCTCGTAACCTCAAGTGACAACGTTATCGGTGTTGGGGTAATTTGTAAGCTTGTTAAAACAGGCTGCCAGGACAACTTGGATACTCTGAATCAAACCGGGGAAAAGTTGCTGCAACGAGGATAAAGCGGCGCAAAGCAGAACAAGTGACCGAGGAGTTAAACAGGACAAGGTGAGTTCAGACTGAGCTGTGGAGTCCGCGTTTACTGAATATAACACTCTGGAAATGATCACTTTATGATGTTTTTGTCTCTTTCTCCATCTGAACCAATGAGTTTGTCTTTTCGTGCGTCAGTAAAACATTTTCTAACTTTGTTTTCATGTTCGCCGCTGTTTATTTAAAACAGAGACAAACATTTCGTGCGTCCCTCCACTTACCAAACTTATCCAATACACATCCCCAGTGTGCTCGCTCCAGGCTACACCTAATGTTTGTTATTTCTCATTTGGAGGCGTGAACGCTGTGAAACAGTAGGTCTGATTCATTGCAGACTGAGCTTAAAACACTGGCAGGGGATCATACAAGTTGAAACCCCCAGTTTTATTTTCAAATATCTGGGCAAGCACAACTGAGACAGACATCAGACTTACCCATTTTTATGTGTTTGGTGAACCAAATCACTCTAACTTTGAGCCAAGTTGCTGAATGATACTGGTATTCTCACTTATTGGCATCTTTTCTACATTTTTCTAAACCCACACTTCAAACCTGCATCATTTCCATCCACAATTCAAGGGATCAGCCTTTGAACTCACTGTTTATTTGGCTTACTTTAAATTTGTGTTTGTTTATTCATGACTGTACATATTTGGTCATGTTTTCTATCACTGCACTCTTCCATGACTAAAAATACGCAAATCTTTATTGAACTATACAAACTCCAGCTCAGGGAACATGCTGGTTAACATTTTTACTTGTTTAATAAGCTTAAAAATCAACTCTAAACTCACCTTAAAAAAAAAAAAAAAAAAAAAACTTAGAGCACATGGCAACCACACCCTCCTGTACTCATATTCCACAATATGTCATGCAAGTATTTAGAAAAGTGATTTCTGAGTCCTGTCAGTTTTTACTATCAAAGCTAGTTGCCAAAACCAAAAGTCTAGTGAGGTTTGCGAAATGTTTCCTTGTCAAGTCACAACATTCAATATCTAACCACAAACAAGAGGAATGTAAACAAGAATAGCATCAAACCTGTGCAGAGATGCTCTAAAGTAAGCATGAGGTAATTTTAAAGGCGGATTTAAGACGTATTAATGCAGCGTCCATAGGTATAAATCACATAGTGCTTCTGTGAACTATGTGATATTGTCATAATGTTCAATGTTTCATTGATAAGCACAGCAGGTAAATTCTTGTAACACTGAGATATGAGTTAAGAGTCAAAGTGTGTTCAATGTTTCAACCACAGATGACTGTTTTGTAATCAAGTATGATCAGTCATTCTTCCACTAAATGATCAAAATTACAGAATAAAACACTCCCACACTGAAACTAGTGCTTCATGACACAAGCAGTCTTCAGGAATGTCTTGCTGTGAGTAATATCTCTGATCAAAGGTTAGATTTGGTTTCATTTTCAACGCGCCGCCTGAACTTGTGCTAAACTTCAAACACACAGAAACAAGTGTCAAAGCTGAGACTTCATCTCAAAGCTGAGAGGCAGCCAGTGAGAGTGTTGTTGAGTCCCAGGGGTGTTGATCTTCTCTCACAGTCTGGTGCCTTCTTAAGCCACGTCCATCTGCTTCAGTTGCCTCATAACATAATTGATGGCTTAGTATAAGCCAGGAAATGAGATGGCACGTACCCTCCAGATGATGCAGATGATGATGATGATTGCTCATTTGTTTCGGATTGATGATCACATTGGGAAGACTGGGATGTGCCCAGACATTGTGCCTCTTTATTTTTGTGCTACTCACGTGATTGGACCTTCTTTTCTCAGGATCAATGCTCTTTATTCAGAAATAATCCCCTTCAACACATAGAATAACTTTTTGAACCATTTCTAAGATTGTTTTTCAAGCAGAACTAGCAGATGTGTAGCATAACTAGTTTCTCAGAGACTTGAGCGAGGTTCATGTTTTCATTGCTCTGAAGTGAAACTCTGTTTATTATCAGAACTAGAAGCTGGCACGTTTTCATACTGGCACCAGGATAAAGACAGACACCAGCAAGCAGAGCTGTCTGGACTTGCTAGATGACCTTTGACCTTCTGCATAAATACCATCATTATGGTGTGCTCATTTGCCCTTTAGAGGCTTGACCTGCTGTGACCTGAGATGGAAAAGAATGTAATATGAAAAGGTGCTAGATCAATGAAAAAGACATTTTCATTGTTGCCTGAAGAAAACTTTGTATCGCAAATCTTGCAACTGATTTTGAACCCTAGAAAAATAAGTGAGGAGAACTTCAGAGACACTGAAATGTGTTTTTCTTTATGTTACTTGAGGCTAGGGCTGGGCAATGTGGCAAAAAAATCACAATATATCTATTTGTTTTGTCTGATCTCAATTATTATTATCACAGGATTTTAAAATTGTTTCTGAACTGCCAGTTTTAGAGCACATGTACTAAAAACTAAAATAGATAAATAAAAAAAACAGATTAGTTCAACTTTTTATCAACTTACAAAGCAAATAAGAAAACTTTTTTTTTTTGCAGGAATGTAAAATAAAATGTTACCCCCTCAAGAAAAATACAAACTCCTCGAAATGTAAATATATTAAAAAAAAATATCATGGTCATTATATACATTTGGTCATTCTGTTTACTTCTCTGGCAACTTACGAACCATGTTTGATTGATTAAATATGCTCACAGCTGATCAGCGTAATTGATCTGAAATTTACCACAATCAGGATTCACCATCACATAATTGCCCAGCCCCACTTGACGCACACCACAGTATATAAACTTAATGGAGCTAAAAGAAAAGGGTGTAAAAGTTCAGCACTTACTTGTAATGATCTCTCCTTTTATAACTTCTTCTCACAGTTTTAATGTGGGATTAATGTCCTTTAATAGCTGTATATTAGTGTCCCAGATGGAAGCATTTTACAGACAGCAGAGGTGCTTAAGTGCTTCTCCTATAAACAAGATTCACTTCACAAATTCTGTCACAGTCAAGGTGCCAAAGGTCAAAAGGTGAAGGGGGGGCTGGGTGACGGCTGCTCTCGCTCTCTGTGTCTGCAGTGAGCATGTGGTGTGAAAACCCTTCATCATCACTCCCTGCCAATCAAACTTCCTCAGTGAACTGAATTCATCTCCCCCCCTTATGCCCTATGATTGTCATTCACTGGGAAATGGATGCCATATCTTTTTGCCTTAACTTGCAATATTTAATCTGATTGGTTTAATTCATGTTACTCCCCAAACACACAGTAATAATTAAGAGGCTTAGCGCTGCCTCTTTGCTCATGGTAACTTCATTTATGCTTGGACTGTGCCCTCTGTAAAGCCAGAAGTTGTCTTGACTTGTCTAAATGCCACAGCGCTGACACCATAACCGTTTGTATCAAACTTAAAACTCAGATGGAAGATGGAAACATATTTCCTAAAATGGGATACATTTCAGCTCCTTAAAGGGAAATAAACTCTCTAGTCTGTAATATTTGGCTTGTGTTTGTCTTCCTGCAAAGGATCAGACAAGCATAAAGATGTTATGCAGCCATGAGCAGGTGTGCAAATTGTGAGTTATGGAATTTGTGTTTTCATTATTCACTCAACTGTCACTTTTTCCTCAAATACCAGGGATGCTTTCACCCTGAGAAAAGCGAAAAGTATGTTGTTTGCCTCAACTTGGAAAGAATGGTCTAATTTTGGGTCTTTGAAGGTCTCATTTAGGGTTTTGCCTTTAACGTTTATGTAAAGCAGCAGACCAGGGCTGTAGGGCCATTTGGAAAAAAGACATTGCGATTTTTGTAGAATTTTTTTTTGAAAAGTTAACCGCTCCACTCAGTTGAATTCTCTTGTGAAGTGATGATAACAGACTTTCAGAAAAAGTTAAGCGCACCAATCTGGAAACTGCTGCTTTTAACCCTTAAAGTGTTGAATAGATCTCATGTAGTGTTAACTAAAAGCAAACTACCAGGTTGTTAAAAATCTCTGCTATGCTTTACTCACACTCACTGCTACCTCTCTCTCAATCGCTCGACCACTCATGCTGCACGTCACTCTGCTTGACCCTGAAAACGACAGGTGAGATGATAAAGCGCTGAATGGGTCCTTTAACTGTGTGAGTTGTTGCATGTATGTGGTTAAACATATAAATGGATGCTAATTTAGATGAATAGAAATGTGATTGGGCATGGACAAGCTACATAAACTCAAATATATTGCAATATATCCCTTGCGATGTGAATATTGCACATGCAAATATTGCGACAACAATACTAAAACAATGTATTGTCTACACAAATTTTTAATTGTTGGAAGGAAATTTGAAAAGAAAACTATAAAAAATGCTTGATTATAAGCTTTCAAATTGCCTGATCTTTTATTTTAGACAGATTTTATTGGGGTTTGTTATGGCTTGGTGGTTGGGCTACACACCCATTGAGGTGATGGACGATCTGAGGTTGGACCCCTCTCCTACATGACCCTCCCCACTCTCACCTCGTTTCCTGCTCTATCCACTGTTCTCTGAATTGAGTCAGAAAAATACCCCTCTAAAAAACTTTAAAAACCCAGATTTTATGACATTGGCCTAATATTTCTGTAAAATGTGTAATTCTTTGATGTACATTGAACAAATGCATTAACCTTTGTTTTTTTGGCCATTGCAATTTGGTGTTGAAAACATTAAGATTATGCTTATACCTTTAATTTTTTTGAGTAGCACAGTTTTATCCACTTTGAAGTACAGCCTAGCCTTTATGTTTTAATATCTTACAAACTCAATTCACTCCACTTTTTTAGTGGATTATCGTAGACCAGAGATCAACCAGAAGGAAATCTAAGTGGTGATCATTCCCCTGCACCCTTTTTCATCTTACCCGTCTTAGAGCACGATCACCCCAAGAGGATCATGGTAAAGTTGTTGTGATAGGGCGGGGGAGATCGGACATGTGAACACCCGGATTGCCTGGCAGGGGTCGAGGGCTCTTCGGCTCCCATGCCCAGATTAAATACTCAATTTAATTATGTCACTGAGCATTAAGTCAGTAACCTTATCAGAGTGGTCTGGCTGTTTAATAGGGCTTTGTAAGCCAACAGATGCACCAAGATTAGGAACAATATGCTGGTGGTGCAAACCCTGTGCAGAGGGATAAGAGACAGCCAAGGAATCTGATACAAGGTGCCCCCCCTACCCCACCCTGCTAGATACCAGTACCACCAGCCTGTAGGGCACCTCAAGATAGCAGACATTAAATTTAACCTCCTTTGGGACAGCTCAGGGTGAATATCTCACTGTGTCAGTGGGAAATAAGGTTAAATGCATCACTGAATAAAAGTGGTGGTTCATGCTCTGCACGCCATGTAATGTACACTGATTCTGAGCCGTGGCAGTGTCACATTTGCATATTCATGTAGTGATTATGCACATTTGTAGATACAAACATGGAGATAAAAGTGAAAGAAAAGTCGTCAGGGTTGATTTTGTTGTTCTGCATATTGATGCAGAGTTTCAGGCTGATTAAGGAGATTCCCTGAAGTGGTATCAACATGAATATGTGATGATTTCCTCCTGTCTCTCTCTGCTAGTGGGTTGGCCTGTGTGAGGAGTGCTGCTGTGCCCTGAGACTCCTCTACAGTCACTTTAGGACTCACTCACAGCTCTGTGCTCATTGCTTAAGGTGAACATTACATTACAACACTTGGCCTCAAGCTTGACAGGATGTATCTTCATGTCCATGATCTGAATCAGCAAAGTCTTAATTTTTCTGTGGGGGGTATGTGGATTTTCTTTGATATAAAGAGCAGCGATAACTCTCCCCAGGACTCTCTGAGGATTTAATTAGACAAGGAAGCCTTTTTATTATTCAGATATGTAAATGGGGACCCAGATACATGAAGTGCTGAGGATTGTAAAATAGATTTGAGTGTTGAAATCCCTTTGAAGCAGCAACTGAAGTGCTCTGTGAGAGCGTGAATTATTAACTCATCAGGGTATGCTGCATGCCTCCACCACATGCAGCTTATAGCGTATATGTGTGTGTGTGCGTGTGCATGTGTTTGTGTGTGTGTGCACAGCTTTCTGTCATGAATGAAGCTTGTGTTTGTGTAAGGTCAGTGTTTAACAGAAGCACACATGATTTGATAGTGTAGATAGCTGAACTGGCAGGCTTGGGCTGTCTCTTGAGCTTGAACTACAGTGACTCAGAGCTGGTTAGAAAGAGTAAAATCACTAAAGACACCTCAGTCATTCAACATTTGAACGAATAAGTCCAACTTTATAAGAGTTTTTACATCAGGTACCCAAGTTTTTCATTTTCGTACATAAAGAGAGTATAAAAAAGCCTGAACTCTACTTCAGTGGGTTTAGGTGCTCATGGGAAATGTGGTCCTCGTAGCAGGAAAGCGTGACAGGCTTGTAAAGCAGAAACAGGTTAATATTTGATTTGGTTTATCATCTGTATGGAAAACTTCACAGACTAATTGTTGTCACAAAACAGGACAGTCTGTGTACATGACCATAAAACTTTACATTTATAACCCTAATTCAAATCTCTGTGTAACTTCTGCTTTTGTTCTTCAACTAGACTAAAACTGTCAGTAATACTACTTCTCCTTAGAAAGTTTTAAAAGAACATACAACCAGTTACTAGTAGTTACTTTTATTCATCTCCAGCCCTGTTAGTCATCCAAGTCCTCCAACCATTAATTCAGCTGGTCCTTTTTTATGTCGCTGAATTTTGTGGTGGATGGGCGATGAAAGCCTTGGGGCATTGGAGCAGTAGGGCTGTTGGAATTTGTCAGAGGTCCTGGGGGTAAATCTCCTGAGGATAAAGAAAAACGGAGCATGTTTTAGAGTGGGGAAGTTTTTCATCAGAGTTGAGTTAGATCAGAGTAAAGAAACAAACTTCCAAAACCCTCACGCGATGCTCTCGATTTAAAATTCATACGCCACCAGATTACCTCCCAGCTTTTACCGCGAAGCCTTTTGAATTTGCAAAAGCTGCAGTGTTTGCATCTAATTAGCTTATTTTACATGAATGTATTGGCCAAATCTACATGCTCTCAAAAGCTTGCATGATGTAAATGTCAGACTTCATGTAGATCGCCTGTGTGTAGCCCAGATTTATGGTTGAATGCACAGACGGTACGCGCTGCCAAACATGTGAGGCCACAAATACACACGCAGCCTCACACCCTGAGTAGTAAAACTCTTCCCCTGAATGTGTCCCTGTCTGCTGCCGAGTACTCTTCAGCCATTTCCGGCCCTTAAGGCTAGAGGATATCATTAATCAAAAGCTATGTTCAGGTTTTGGAGTGACACACAAAACATTGTATGTGTATAACTTTTATGAGGCTGTACAGTAAAATTCAGAAACGTGAAGGCACCGTGAGGAGAAAGCACTTTAAGAACATGTAGACACTCTTTTTTTTCACGGCTGTTTACCAACCAGGACACTCCGCTTTCTGTTTCTTTGTCTGCACACAGTCCCTGACTCAAATTCGTTCTGACTCTAGTGCCAAACTCAAGCAGTTTCATCCCATCCATCCTCCCCACAATCCCTCTCTTCTTCCATTACACTTGACACTCTCTCCGGCTCTCATTTTCTCTGTATTCCCTGGTGTCTGTATTCATGCATACCCAGGCTCCGTCTCACTTCCCATCAGTGCGGCTGAAGCAGCCGTTTGTCGCAGGCCCTCAGAGAAAGAGGCCTGGCTGGTGAGATAAGGTGACACGGGAGAGAAAGGCCTTGTCACTGCACTCCTGATGAGACCTCCACCTGAGTAGGTGAGGCTGGAGGGTGTCAGAGCACACAGAACATGCACACAATGTTTTTCTTTTGTATTAATGATCTCCTTCTCCTGAAGGCATTAATTACTCCGCTCTTTACCTGAGCTCCATTTCTTTCCGCTGTCTCTAAGCGCAGCCTGAACTACATCCAATCTTAATGGACTCTGATATTAAACCAACATAAATGCAGACACAGGATGAGATGAAAGGCTTATAATTTTTTATGACTGGAGACGCTAAAACTGCTTTTTGATACTAGATTTCACTCAAAAGCCCTTGAACATGTGTGCCAAATTTCTTAGAAAAGAGATTCTTAGTTTCATGACATCAAATTTCTCAAATACATCAGTGTTATGAGGATCTGTCATGTGAGCATCATAAATTCATAGATATGATGATGTAGATGAGAAAACAGCCCCTGTGGGTATGTTTGCACTGCCAAGCAGATGTGGCCCAAATTCAATCATTTATGTTCATATGTGAATCAGAACTGCAAAAACAGCTTGAGGAGAACAATTTTGATTGAGCCTAATTTTTCATGTATTATTGAAGTCTAAAGTAATCCAAGAAATATTAATTTGTGAATGAATCCTTTATTCAAGAGGCTTCTTGGCAATCACTGACATTATTGCTTCATAAAAGCTGTTTTCAATCTGCCTAATTTTCTCTGTTTGATGTACAACTCTGCCCTCAGACAATGACAGCTGAAACAAGCTCTAACCCTCTGGACCCTGAACAGGAAAAGTGTGATAGATAATGAGGGAAACGACTGCATGATACTGACTGAATCTTGTCTCCCTTTTATTTTCTAATCCTTATGATCAAGGATTTTGTGCTCACGAACACAGAGTGCGGATTACACTGGTACTTTTTGATAAGTAAAATTTTATTTGACACCATGAGATCATTTTGAAAGGATGACTATTAAGTAACGATCAGAGCTGAACAATCTATCGTTTTGTGATCGAAATCCCAATGTCAGACATTGTGATAACGTGATCGCCAAAGCTGCAATTTTTGCTTGTTGTTGTTCTCCTGGCTGGCTCGCAAATTGTAGCTGCATTTTGACCATAGGAACTTAACGCGCTAAAGTGTGAGTCTGTTTGGAAAGATCCTTTTTTTCCCTAGGGTTGTTGAATTTTTTTTTTTTTTGTTATGACTTATTTTACTTTGTATTTAATGTTTTTTGTTAATAAATACATTTGGGAAATATTTTTACCTTCAGTTTTCATCCTTACATTAGAGTATAAGCCTCTGATGTTTCAATGTTTTGATGTTGTATTCTGTCAAGTTTGTAAATGTTATTGCTCATTGTGAAAACTTCACTGAAGCTTGATTTGAGGAAATCGTGAATCGAATTGAAATTGCACAATCTGTCAGAAAAAAACGCAATGAGATATTTTTCTAAAACATGCAGCCTGAGTAACAATGCTGAATGTCTATACTGGATGTGTCCAAGTTTTTCAACTGATACCTAGTCATGGGTTATAGAAATCCCTGAATCTGTCTCTAAACTGCTCAAAAAAGTCTGTTCTAAAACAAATGTCTTTGTATAATTTTTGGTACTGTATTCGGTCACTGAGTCACCCTGTTACTTGGATTTCACAAGGATGTCACTGATGTGATGCCCCCGTTGTCATGTCACATGCAGCAGAAGACTTGGATTCAAGGACTCAAGGGTATCCTGGGATTTTTCTTGCTGTTGGTTTTGCTGCTTCCCAGTAGTCCTTTTGAATCTGATGCATCTCTGCCTGTGTTTCAGGAACACATCGGCGTGGTCATCTGATCATGACCACAGAACATTTATAGATGTTACAGTTAGGTTAATTGTGTCAGTTTTAAAACAGACACAATGCAGAGATTCAGGTGATGACTGTGGGTTGTTGTATGTGTTATGCAGTTACTTTAGTGGAAAAGAATTGTAAGCGAGTTTAGAGCTGCCGCACACTGGAAAATTCATAAGATAAGCTGCCAACGTAGCCCCACCCTCACAAACACCCTCGCTGTCAAGGTCTAAAACTCCAAACAGGTGTCACAACTTTAGAAGAACAAGACTTGCACTTTCCTAATTCCCCTGGGCTGCGCTCTGCATGCCTCACTTTTTGCAAACTGATCCAAAATGTGTAATCAATTTGGCAGCGTAAAAAATAAACAGAGTTTGCATTTTGTCTACACCTGTGCACCAGTGTGCATACTCTACAGAAAAATGCTAAGCTGCTGTTTGCATGTAGTTTGCATTTGTTTCTCGCTCACAGGCATTTTTTGCTGTGCAAGGGCCTTGGCAGCTTTAGAAAGGGTGGTCTGCAAGTTTTTTATACCCCCTTCTTCTCCTCTCTCCAGGGGGGAAGAGAGGGAAAGTTCCCTCCCTCCATTTGTTTCTTTTGTTGTAGAAGAGGCTGAAAAGACCGGCCAACTGGAGAGGGGGGTTTCTGAGGGAAAAAGCTGGAGAGGTGAAAGCATACCTCCAAGAGCAAGGAGAGGAGAGTGTGAGGAGGATGTGCGAGAGTCTCCTCCTCTCTGTCAGTTTGAAAACAGCTGGTGTTTACAGAGGACTCTTCTGTTGTCTCCTCAGAGGAAGGACAGGTGAGGAGGTGTGGCTGAGGAGGAGTGTCCCCCCATCTGGAGGATAACATTCAGCCCCCATAACACCCCTGTCAAGATACATTTGGTGGAGTTTGCTCACTAGTCTTAAGTTTTCAGGAACACTTTGACTTTGAGATTGTATGATTTATGAGAAGCTTCACAGACTCTTAGTCGGTGTGAAATCCCTTTTTCTTTTGCTACATTGTTCTCCTCTTTGCACGACTCCAGAGAGACAGGTGGCATTGCATCCTGACTTGTGGTTGAAATGAATGGACCCTGAAGCACGCTTGAAATTGAATATCATCCACATGACGTAAGGCAGCTAGCATTAGCTTTTGACTCCAGAGGCAACAATACATGGCATCTGCTGCGGTGACACAAGCTAGGTTTTTTCTGTCTTCATGTGTGTGAGTGTGCATGTGTG